>WSXT02217313.1:9277-27056 GCA_011762715.2 Neuroterus valhalla | reverse complement strand
TTTCAGGGTTATGGGTTTAGCGTTCATGGGTTGAGGGTTTATGGGTTGATGGATTTCAGGGTTATGGGTTTAGCGTTCATGGGTTGAGGGTTTATCAGTTTATGGGTCCAGGGTTCATGTTGTTATCTCGACCTGTAGGTGGTTTTGAACATTCCGTCACCAATGTGCGTCGGTTCCGTCGACATACGGTGAACCGGGGGGGATGTTCGAGATTAGACATATGATTTAACACCTGTGAGTATCAGTGTAAGGATTTGGTATACTTCGTGTTTCTATGTCTGTGTCTCTATAGTTTCTAGTTTAACTCAGGAATTCGTATTTCTTCAAATCTCATGAAGTTCAGTGTCCATTGTTATCATCGCTTTGTGATTTGACAAGGAGAACATTTGGAAATATTTGAGGAGCATAGCACAGGATATATAGAATATGTAATAAAAAGATTTAGATCAAAATTTTTGTCATCTGATATATTTCCTTAATAAAGTGATTCCACAATTTCAAAAAATACTCAAGATTCTGTGGTAAATTTCATAGAATCCAAGGTGAATGGTAACAGGTTCATAAACCTATATCCAGCAAAATATTGGAGCTGGTGATCTAGTGCTTTCTCAGATGGAATTATACATAAATCATATATCAAATGGTTGGCATCACATAGATCGTCTAAGCGTCATGCTTGTCCTTCTGAAATATTGAAATTCAGGGTTGTCCACAGAAAGAAGGAAGAGCCGAAATCCATTAGTTATCAATTCCTCCTCTTACGACCTCTGGAAGAGAGCGAATGAAATATGCGAGAATATCCTCGTTATAGTACGTACGCAGGTTTGAGGGAATATATTTAACAATTTTGAATTAAAATTACTATACAATTAATCCAACGTCAGTGATAGTCATGGAGACAAAGGATTCAATTTATTTCTTAGAGCTTTGTGGATAGATAACACATTTGGTTAAAATTCACAATGATTGTAATCATCACAACCTGCCGCACTGATTGATAGGAACTCACAACATTGGTGGGAAACAACAGGATATTCAGTTTTCTGTGAGTGTTTTCATACTGTTCCTTGTCTCGAGTTTGAAAATTTGTCGTGAATTTCTCACTATGATTTTCATTCTCGACGAGTCAGAAGAAGGTCCTATAAGTATTTTGAATTGTTGTTATTTGTATTTAGAACCAATTCCAAGACACAGGCCCCTTCCCGGCAACCACCGAGTGAGTATGATGCAAGGTGCAACTCGAGGTTGACAGTTCTTAAGACCAATTAATGGTGTGTAGAATTGTCGCATAAAAGTACAACCTTGAACTTCTTTGAAGTTCGATTTCTAGGTCCGATTGGAGCTCCATCGATTAGTTCTTGGCCTAATTCGAAAACCTTGCCACTTTCCATGTTGATTCCTGACCGTATTCCATAGTAATTATATATTCCACGAAGAACCGTGGGTTTGTCCAATATTGCAACAACGTCCCCATTTGACGTTGATAATACTTTCTGTTCACCAGTTGGTATAGGCAAAAAGTCTCTATTTCTTAATCCGCGCAATCGAATTTCTTTATTGGCAGGGAAAGTGTAACTCCGAATTTCGAATTGCTGGTGCGGATTAGTGTGGGGGATTAGCCGAATATTCCTAACTGCTTCAGGCGCATATTCATATCCCAGTAGGCGTAAGAGAGGAGGCCTTGCCTGAGGAGACCTAGACCTGACGCGAAGAGGAGGCTCGGTAGGGGAAGCAGATCTGGACCTGGCACGAAGACGACGCTCAGGAGGAGAAGGAGACCTGGACAGGGAACGACGTATGTCAGGGGAAAGACATCCCTCGCAAAAATTATTTCTATCATGATAAAGAGTTTCCAAACGAGGAACACCAGAGATAGGCTCGCCATTGGGTAGACACTCGAACTGTGAACTAAATTCTGCAAAAAGAAACAGGAGATTACATTTAGTCTCCAGACGCAAATACACGCCCTTGTTTGCCTACTTTTTACGGATTCCATATATGTCTGACTGCACTGTGCGCCGAAGTGGTATAAGTGAATTGCTCAACATTGATGAGCAAAATGCTCTTACCGGTTACTAAGACGATTTGGATACCGGTTGTACCATTTGTGTAATCAAGCACCGTAAACGGTTACATTGTTGGAATTGTGTGGAATCAGAGTGAGGTCATGCTGTATGCCTGTGAACGGAAGGCAATCTCGATTTTCGCATTCATACTTGTGAAAAGAAATCTTATTGTTTTCATGAAGTCTTACGGGTATATGTTTATCACGGGTGCAAGGAGAAGGTGTTGATATGTTAATATTAGCGTGATCGGTCGTCGCTTTTAATCCAGTTTGAATTGGATTTTATTTGCGGTTGATTCAGGGCCATCTCCCCCCGATGCCGACCTTATAACTTCAAATGAGAGTATTTGTTTTTTTTGCATCGTAGTATGATATCCTTAAAGAAGATGCTAAACCGATTAGGCGCAATTACGATGTACTTGCATTTCCAGAAGTAACTTGTTATCAATTTGTTTCTCATGAAGTTATGTCCGGAACAAATGGAGAACAAGTGGCTTTTCAGGAAGCAAGTGCACCGTTACTGTTTGACTTGGGAGAGAACGAGTTACACAGAGAGAAGTCTATCAGCGTTTATAATTCAGATACTTCAGAAGAGTGGATAATGAGAAAAGAGAACGGGAACGGCAGTACAGAGATAAGCTTTGAGCAATGTCTCCTTGAGAGGAGTTCCGAACTGCTTAATTTGCCTGAGGAAAAAAATATATCCAGAGGTGCAGGTAAAAAGCAGGAAGGATGGAAAAAGTGAATAAGATTTTAAGGTTTGGAAAAGAGATAAATGAAACGTGGAAAAAGAACTGAAGCAAATTAGGGGAAGAATTGAAAGGTTAGGGCGTCCTCATAAGGAGGTGCAAGTAAAAGTAGAAGAGAGAACCGTCCAGCTGTTGAATTCGTTCAAAGAAGGGAAAAAGAGTAATAATAAGGAGTTGACGTGTTCTAAGGGGATGTTAAAGGATATAGAGCAAGAAAGCATGATAAAAGGAAAGAAAAGAGCAAATAAGGTAAAGCAAAGTATAGAAATCAAAGGAGCAGGAATGAGGGGAAATGGAGAACAATAAGGTCAGGAGGATTAAAACAAATATATAGAATTGTGTTGGAGTAGGAAAAAGGGGGATACAAGAATATTCTGGGAAAAGTCCAAGGGTGGAGGGTAGGACAAAGCGCGTAATGTCAATAGGCTCAGGAGGAAATTAAATTTTAGTTGCCGAGATGGGCACATGGAGAGAAAGACAAGAAGGGTAAGAGGTACGGGTAGGGCATTAAAAGATAAGAATTAGGGGAAACCAGGAAGTGTAGGACGATTGTATAGGAAATGGTAGAGGAAGATAGGTTTTGTGGAAGGGACGGAAGGTCTTAAGCTCAGGGGAGGAATGGATAGAGAAGACATTTTGCGAGTTTTGTTCCAAAACGTGGCTGAAATCGAGAAGGAGGTTGAGGAATTTTAAGGTTATATTGCAAAATATCATGGAGCTAGTTTGAAAAAAGATATAGGTTCAAGGAATAAAGAGGGAAAAATTTCCAGAAATTTCCAGATAACTTCTAGTGAATGCCACAGGAGGCAAAAGAGGATGGTAACGAAGGCAAAGAATGTGAGAGATCGAATAGAGATGAGGAGGTAACATAGTTGAGTACAAAATGTGTACAAAACTTGTATACTGGGTCAAAACAATTTAGTTGCTTATAACAACTGCTTTTCGGCACATTAAGAAAGAATTTAAATGTTTATTTGAGTGATGAAGTCGGGAAATTGACTCCTTGAAGTTATAACTACAAATTCTGCTACGCATTGTTGTAATCAAAGATTACTATTCCGAAAATTCGAATATCCTGTGTGAAAGTGTAGTTGGAGTGTGCATAATGAACAAAAATCACGATAACTCCAATACCATTGGAATTGGTAACACTGTTGCAACCAAGTTTATCTCTTCAAATATTTATCTAGAAAGATGATAAGTAAGAATTCATTAGAGGCCATAAAAAATTTTCTAACTAGCAAAATGTGCGTACTAGTGTTGAGATCCGGAGAAAATTTGTTGTAGAGGTTTTGCATATTACGTGTGAACACTGAAACTTATACACTTTCGCTATGTTTCAATACTTGGGAAGTTAAATTCGGTTACTTCAAAGATAGAAATTCGATGTTTTTCGTGACACATCAAATCGATAAAATTCAGATTAGGCTTGCACTTGTTTTTAGCCAACGTAAGTGAAGGTGAAAACAAAATATTTCTTTATTATATTTACCGATAGTATCGAAAAGAATCGCCAAGAATAAGACTGGAGTATGGGAAATTCTCATCTTCTCGAATGGGAGGAAGAACGATGTGGGTGATAAATATCCTAGTGCCTCATTCGATTTTAGAAAAAATATGTTTGGTGGTCGCTATCTTACAGAATATGTTAGCTTTAAGCTTATAGCTTTGAGATATCAATATTGATTTAGAGTCAGCATCAAGGAAACGAATTCTTCCGCAGGGTTTTTGAAAATGACATCACAATTCATGCTTCATTTGTTCGAACCGACTTCGCAATTTATTGTATGTTCGAGATTTAAAAAAAATTTGAGCAATTATTTATTGATGTGATGTAAATGTACGCTCACGAAGGACGCGTTCACGTCCCTGGATTTGCTAGAGACATGAACGCATTTGAATGGAAATAATTTTCAATTTCGAACAATTACAATTGAAAAATTCAAGCCTTATGACTGAGCAAAATATTTGAGCAATACCTATTTGTAATGATTATTAGTAACAAGCAGTAACTAAATAATAATTAAATAAATAAATTCTACTCTGAAGAACTCAACCGCGTGTGTAACGGACAGCATATGATCGGAACTCTCGTGCGGCGCGGCAAATATCATGGTGACTGCGAATGCGCAAATCAACATCTGCGATGCGATCTGAGACAATGGCCTTTGACGTCTAAGTATGATTTTCTGGATTATGATCATTTCGAATAAAATGACCGTCGCTCTTCAAGGCTATAAAGTCAGAATGACCTTTGATGCACTTATTTTCATTCAGTAAGCGTTCCCTGTCAGTGGTTGCGGAAGCTATAATCGGCTTTTTTCCTCTTCTTTTTCTCATCCTACACAATTTCCGATAGGACCTGAAGGGCTTATGATTTGCTCACACACGCATTCAGATTCTGGTTAGATAGTAAGGACGTGCGTTTAGTTCACTTGAATCTTACTCTATATAACATAAGATTCACTTTCAAGTTAGCTCTGTGTTTGGCTCCAGAATCTGTTTTCACCGATAACGATTTCTTGTATCGTATAATAGACGGCCTTGTGCTTCTTGTCATTCGGAATATCTGTTCTTTCTCTCCTCGCGTCTTGTCAGTTATAAGTAAACGCGTGACGTCACACGGCAGCTAATGTCTATAGGTATCCCACGCGATCTTCCGGCGAATAGTCGGCAATGCGGCTTATGAAAATAACTCAGAGAAGTAGAATTCCAAATAAGATTTCCACATGTGATTCTTTCGATAAAGACATAACGTTCTAGTTTTGAAGGCTTTTTGCCCCTAATCAATACGAGCGCTCTGATCATAGCAGTTGCGGTTTTGGGTTGAAGGGCCTGGTCGGTAATTTACATTAGAGTAGATGGACAATTTAGACCTTTGGCTTTTCCACTGGGGTGAACCGGTGATTTTCCTGCTAGGGGAAGGGTGATCCTGAATATTATTCTTTTCAGTAGCTTCGGATAGCAACATGGTGATTCTACCGAGCGGAACCACCTTCTGCATTTGCGAGTCATAATGATGAAAAAATTTCAATCAAATAGGAATCTTTGAAAGACGTTTTCATTTCTCTTATTAAAAGAATAAAAATTGGATACTCAATCGAAAAACTACAAAATTTGACAATGAATTTCAACTTGATCAAAAAGTATAAAATAATTCGCCCTCCTCAATCTCATAAGCGTTACTAGAAAAATCATCCCAAAAGAGAACGTGGGGCGCCTGCATTATAATTTGAATACATGAATAGTTTATCTAAACCGGTCGTGTGAATAAGGTAAACGATAATCACTTTTACGGTTACTACTTATGTCTATTTCAAACGCGCAACGCGCTTCGTAGGAAATAATTTTTCTAGCAACGTTTGTAAGATTATGAACTGGCATGGAGTTATGAAACTGCGTTCGACTGGGATAAATTATTTCATACTTTCAGTTAATTTACAATCCACATCTAAATTTTCTATTCTCACGAATAAGTATCCAATTCGCAAGTTGGTCTTGAACGATCGAGTCCGTTTACTCTTAATCTATCCAGTGATCTAGCACGACTTAATGCAACATATGCTTGTCATTGGGCGAGTAATGGGAGTCCAAGGAGCACAACAGCGTTGTCTACTGTACATCCTTGCATCTGATAAACTGTGCAGGCCCAGCACAGTATCAGTAAAAGTTGCGCATGCTCGATTGTCCCATAACATCGAAGTTCTGGACACTATCGATTTTGATTTAATTGAATGGATCCCATGTGCAGAGCGTTTAGAAGATCGGCAAACGCTGTGTCGTCCTGCTGTCGCATGCTCTCCGTCAATTCAACAAGACTGAATAGTAATAAGTCACAGAAATCTATGAGTTTTATGCCACCGAATTGGTCATTTTTTTCCTTTTTAAATTGTCGCAATGTAGGATCTATCAAACCTAACATTTCGTAGCAATTATAGAAATTTTACCGATGTATCAAAATTCATCTTCCCCAATGGGCTATTAAAACAGTGTGTACAGCGTTGTTCCCGAAACAACTCCCGTCAATGCACCCACTTCAAAAGCTATTTGCTGTAACAGCAATTTACCTATTCCTCTGTTGCATTGAGAGAAAATGTCTTACCAACTCCAGCACTTCTGGCAACACCCATTCTGATGTGACTTGAACTTTCATTCATCTGGTCTCCAATACTGCGAGAACGGTGTTTAAAAAGTTTTGCTGTCTCGAAATCATTGCAGCACATACATTTCAAAACTGTTCATTTGGCCTTGCCTGTTCTGTAACCTTATCCTTCTGTTTTGCCTGAACAAAATTTTCAGGATTTTAGAAAACATCAGAGAATGCGCCCGATTGAACGCAGTTTCAAGTTGTCTATATCTTGCGCAATGCACCTCGAGATATGCATTTGTTTCTTCGATTGCTCTTCTCGAACGAAAAAAGCTTCATGTGAACTGCGATACTCATCGATCAATTCATCCTTCGTGTGAAATGATATATACTGGAAGAGTAAGCTAAAGAAGTAATCTTCCAAATCCGTGGCCATTTGAAAATATGACACATGCATAGCAGATGATGGTTGCTCTCCTTCTTCATGAATCTTTTCTTCACAATCTTCCATTTTCTTGGCATAAAAAAGCTTATTTTTCATTGCAAATTAGAGCAGGCACATATTTGGGAAATCATAATTTTGCTCTTGCGGTTTGGGACGACTTCAATATCACTCAAATATGCTCGAACGATATCCAACTGCCTAATTATTCTCAAATTTTAGTACTTGGTATCGTTGATCAGGCCTTCTTGTATATAAAACACGCACTTCCTTCAACCAAAAGTTCTCTACACGTCCAAAATACTGTAGCGAATCTTATATTTTTGGATGCTCTACCCAAGTAAGCTCACTTTTATTCATCATTTCTAAATATTTATCAAAACCTTACATCATCAGCCTCACGCCACGTAAAGCGAGAGCGTTGACTTCCAGCAGTGTGTTCCTCGAAAAATGACCAAAGCGGTTTTTTCTGCATAAACTAAGAGCCCCGTTTTTTTACAAAGTCATTCGTATATTAATGAATATAATACTCGTTCTCATTCCGTTTTAGTAGTAGGCTATCTGATACAATGTACTTCAGGAGAAGTGATCGAACTTTTCACTGTGGGCATCCTAGTGGCGCTGCTCTTCAGGATATATCTCCACCACACCTGGTTTCGAGGCATCTCCGACACAGCATACTTCTCTCCAAACTTACTGCATGGTTTGATGAGCCGCAACGTAAAGCCTTCCGGCAAGAGCATTCTGGAGAGCTGTTGCTGAAGGCAGCCTCTATATCCAAGAAGGCTCTTAAAGAGAAGCTCGAAGAACTCTGTCCCTGATATGTCTCTTGATCAGGTTCTTTGAGATTTCAAAAATAAGGGACGTCAACAGCAGAGGACCATAAACTTCGCGCTTTTTTGTGAGGGCACGGAGTAGACATTTTTCTTTCGATCATTTTCTGCAGTAAACTTGCTATTCCCGATCCTAATTAGCCCGAAGCACGCCTCTGGATCTTCATCAAGGATTTCATCGTGCTTAGTAGTGTCTGTGGTGCCTTCAGTACCTATTCTCACATAAGCTTTTGTAGTCCTCCTGCTTTTACACCCTCATGTTTAACTCGTAATTATAAGGAGCCATTCTTTATCTATCTGATGCTAAATGCATTTTAGTTTTTTTGCCCGATTGCGAATTACACTTGTTTCCTTCTGGAGCTTCTCAAAGTGGATGTTTTGTCACAACGCCTCTTTCTTAGATTTCATTCAACTCCTGGGGCAATTTTCTTATATAATGGGATAACAGCCGTTCGCAAAAACGTAACTTTGCAGCCCACTCTTATTGTAGTGGCTCATTAGTAGTGACATAGTTGGTAGGATATTCCACAAGCCTATTTCGGATTTCCTCCTTGTATGAGTCCCAAAGCGTACTCCTGGAATTCCTGATCTTTGAGATCGATGGTTTCCTTAGGTGTCAGGGCAAGACATACGTAAAAAGAATTCTCAATAAAGGTTCCTCAGCCTCATACTTTTCAATTTTGCCGATGAAAGAGTTTGGTCAAAGACCTCCTACCTGTTTTTCTGTCTCTCGATTTCGAGTCCTGGAGAGTGATTACTGTGAGATTTTCGTAGCACATTTTAGGCACCAAGATCGCATCCATACTCTTTACGGCTATGCATGCCCTTGGTGCTTTTCCAAGTGGCCCCTCATATATCGAGCCCCACGCACTCAAGCCACTCCAACCAGGGTTTTTGGATTATAGCTATAGTATTGATTTATTTACCAATTTATTACTCATGATTTTCGAGATGATGTTTCCCGTTCATTGCCAGAAGGGTGTCAGGTGGTTTTCTACTATTAGCGTGCCAGCCAGCTTGCTCGGCAGAGTGGAGGGGTAAGGAGTAACACTGGAATGACTTTCAAGATAGGAGTATTAGAGATAGAAGTATTATCTGTTCCACAGGAATTTCACATTTATTTATTGGACAAAAAGATAATACAAATCATACGCCCGCAGTTACAAGATAGATTAGGGGAATGCCGCCCATTTCAAAAGTTTTAGTACCACAGTCAGCAAGTTTGCCGTGAAGAAAATATAATTTCATGACCCTAAATTTTACTACCTATAATTCGTGGGGCTAACCTACACAACGCGGCAATTAACGCCTGCCTAACGGCCTCCGCCGGTCAGCCAGCATCCCGCCATTTTGACGACGTGGCGTCCCCACAATTTATCGGATTTCTTCAAGCAGTGAGCTACCCTGATGGATTTGGAGTCGACTCCCGTCCAGGTGGACCAAGCCCTTGCAAGTACCGTCAAAACCACTGAATTTATTGCGAAACTTCATTTTAACAGGACGAGGCAATTACCGCCTCCTCCTCGCGATTTGCCTACACATTCGCTAATTTTGAACGGAACAAGTCATAAGTCGCGATCAAATAGTGTTATAGCAAGCGACTTTACCATTTGACCATGTGGTCCTGAACACTGATTAAGACTGAAGGCATGTTTGCCGTCCGTTCCTTCCTGCGGAAGCAACGACTCCGTACCACATAAACAAGGTAGCATGGACGGATCGACGGAGCCGCGCATGCTCGCTTACGGTGGCCATTGCCATGTCCTCATTTACAATTCATTCGTGAGTAGATAATCCATTACAACTGGAGCCAATTATTGAGTGGATAATCCGTCCCTTCCTTTATATTGAAATAATTTATTATACTTTTGATAAAGACATCTAGAGTTCTTTTTCCGAATCCGGTCGTTAAGTTTTAGGTTTCAATTCTTGATAGCCAAGAATTCCAGATATTGGTAAAAATGTCTTGAACTTTTTGTCGCTCACACAGCCACACACAGCTTTTGTTAGTTAAATATTTGAGTGTCGGAAATTGGAAGGAATCAAGAAGTCTTCGGTTAAAATTTTGATTTCTACTGAGGTTCCGTCAAGATCCTAATCCGTAAATTGAAACAAAACATTTGTGATTCCAGTTTTCCACAATATGGAATTTAATTCATCATTCGACAGTTTGGAATTCAAGGAGAAAAAGGATTTTATTGGAAAATTGCATTTTTATTGGTAGAAATTCAGCCGATCGAACCATCACAGCTAAGAAACTATTTCGGTGGAATTTTTTTGGTAGGAATATTTGACCTAATAGTAATACAGGTCTAATCAAGATACGTAAATGTGTCTTTCTCCTGACAATAAGACGCAGTTGAATGTAAATGATGTAGAAGATCTTTATATCTATTGTAGAGTGCTCGTCTCCTATCTGGAAACTGATGGAGGCAGATTGTTATAATGAGCCTTGAATAAATTGAAGCCACTTTTTCCTTTTTTCTCTCAGAAAAGAGACTTGAGACTTTGTAAAAGAACCGAAGGCTTAGAAACTTTGCTCTACAAGTCGTTTAAACGTACTACGTCGAAGTTCTGGGAGATTCGATTCCTAAAACCAATTGGAGTTTCATCAGCTACTTCTTCGCTCAATTCAAAAATCTCGCCGCTTTTAATATTCATGCCTACCCGTCTTCCTGCATGATCAAATAATCCCCGAAGATTTCCTGCTCTTCCTAGTATTGCAACTATGTCACCAGTAGATGTTGTTATTACTCTGCGTTCTTCAGTTGACATGGGCGAAAACTTATTACGTCCATTTTCTTGCAGTTGAATGGGTCTGTCGGCAGGAAACGTGTATTTCCGAATTTCGAATCGTCGGTGTGGATTTGTGTGGGGTATAAGCCGAACATTTTTTATTTCTCTGAGAAGAAGTCCGAATATACTCGAAGCAGAAGGTCCAGCAGAAGACCTAGCAGAAGGCCTACTAGAAGGCCTAGCAGAAGGAGACCTAGATCTTTCCCGAATAAGTAGAGACTGAGTGGACGAAGAAGACCTGACCGGGGAATGAAGTTTAGCAGGAGGAAGACACATCTCAGGAGAATGTTGTTTGTCAGAAGAAACAGGAATTCTGGAACGAGGAACTCCAGGAATGCGGTCACCATTAGGTAAGCACTCAAACTGTGAACTGAACTCTGCAAAAAGAAACAGGAGATTCCATTTTACCTTTACATAAACATGAAAAATTTTTGTATTCTCAACAATGACAGATATTAGAAATAGGTAAACCACACCCAACGCGGTTGCAATAAGCGAAATGCCTATCGTTGATGAGGAAAAAACTCTTACAGATTACTACAGATGACAATCTACTCTAAGGGGTTGCTCAATAGAACGTTCCTTCAATATGCTCAATAAAAAACCGCCCCGCGTGCCAGTTCACGCTACGTCGCCACTGCAACGAGGATCTTGAAACGTGCTAGCCCTTATAAAGGTTTTCACACTGTTGATGTTTCAGAAAATAATGCCTGCAAACAGGTGGACAGCGGAAAACACTTCAAAATAATGGTGGAAAGCCAAATTTGATTTACACTGCAAACTCAATCTCATTCCGGTTTCGGGCCTGGGTATAAACGGCCTTGGAACGAGATCGAGCGAGCTGGAATCTAAACAGTCAGGACCAAATACACACGAATTATCGACGCCAACTTGAGCGCAGTAGCGAGAATCTATGCTAGGGTACTACTGCCCACTTTCAATGCACAGTAGTGGTGGAGAATAGAACGAGGAGAGCGCACCTCTTCAAACCCTTCGCACCGTCTCGTCCACGAGCGCATTTCGAGGAACTGCGAGTTCGGATGGAATGAGATTGAGTTTGCAGTGCATGATGAATATTTCAAGGATTAGAGAGAAATTCACATCAACCAGAAAAGTAGAAATGATTATCAACATGACTATTTAACTGCGTTCTTTGTTGACCATACGTACGGCCGAGACTATAATTTCAATTTTCATGATTCGGATTCATTATCATAAGGGCTTCCGTTTCTAGTACCGAATAGGAAAGGACGCGTGTTTGTTCTGTGCCTGCATTGCCAGGGTGACAGGGTTGTGTGGAAGTGTGAGGAAGGTTTTTCCTAAGGTGGAAGAGGTAAGGAGGGAGGGTAAAAGTGATATTTTGGAGGTTTGTTATTGAGGACAAGAAAAGTGAGGGGGAAGCTGACGCACAGTGGATCACTAAGATAGGCCAGCATGTATGTAACGAGGAGTCCAGAAGGGGTCGCTAGAGGACAGCAGCAAGTAGACATAGGTGAAGACGGATCCAGAACCGATGATGACGAGGATCAGTTCTCTACGCCTGTGAGGGTCGCGACCATTTCTTGATATATGAAAACATGGGGAAGGGCTTACAGAGGAAAGCGATGAGGGGAATGAAACAGAAGAGAATTCGAGATCAAGAGAAGAAGAGGGAAGTGAAGAGGGAGATAAGAAATGGCGGAAAAAATTAAAAAAGAAGTCTCCACCAGAGAGAAATATGGAAAAAGGGAACGTAGATCTGGGGAGCCTGGGAAATCTCATTGGAGGGTTTAGGGAGGAAACGAACCGAAGTCTAAAGGGCATGCAGAAGCGAGAGGATGAGGTATGAGAGTAGATGAGGAAAGTTAGAGAGAAGTTGGAGAAATGGAGTTTGGTTTGGCATCAGGAAAAAGATAAGGTTTGGAAACAGTTACAGGATATCGAGACGAAGGTAATGAGCAGTCAGAAAGAAAAAAATCTGATATGGAGAAATTGGGAGACGGAGGAGAAAGATAGATTGTGATTCTGAGGAGATAAAGGGGAAAGAGAAGGAGAGAATGGAAGAAGTCAGTGAGAATGTAATCCTAGAAAATGTTAGTCTGAAATCAAGGTTGAGAGAAGAAGAAAGACAAATGGAAGTAGAAGAGAAGAAAAAACAAAGTAGAAATTTAGTGATTAGAGGATTGTTAGTGGATACTGAATCAGGAAGAGAAGGAGCGAAAAAACTGATGGGTGAAATTCGGACGAACGTGCATCTGGGAGAGGTATGTAGGTTGGGAAGGAAGAATATAGATAAATAAAGTATATATATATAGGTGCGGAAGGCAAATTTGGTGAAGTCCGTGAGGAAGGGCATTAGAGACGAGGGCAAGAAGGGAAAATAAGAGATAGAAGGGAAGAGGGAATCGGAACAGAAGATGTTAAGAGGAAACAAGACGGATAGATAGAGTTACACATTAGTTGAGAGGAGACCTCAAGTCGGAAGAAGGGAGAAAGGAAAGAAGAAAGAAGGGAGAGTAGCGTTTCGGAATGGATATGGGATAATATATAAAGAGGGGGAAGTTCCAGTGGCAATCTGGAATGTGTCGGGTTTGAAAAACAAGGATGTGGGTTTCTAATGGAATTGAAAAAATGGGCCGTAGTAATAATGAGTGGGACATGGGTGGAGGAGAAAGACGGGATAGAGATAGAAAAAAATTCATCAAGAGGATGTGTTTGGAAGGTGCAAGTAGCTATGAAAGAACATGAGAAAGGGTGAGGGATGGGCGGCATGATATCAAGGATTACAGGAGAAGAGGGGAAGACGAGGGATTGAAAATTGAAAGGAGGCCTGTTGAGGAAAAAGGAGAGAGGCTGGTATTGATTGGAGGTAACCTAAATGCATGGACTGGAAATCAGGGAGGAGAGGTAGCGGACGAAGAGAAGGAGGCGTTCATGAGAAAATCGAAACATAGAGAAACAAATCGAGAGGGTAGGTTTCTTCTGAACTTGATAGGAGAAGCAGGGTGGTTTATCTGCAATGGAAATACCAAAGGGATGAAGATGGTGTAATAAGATATACAGGAACGGGGAGACCGTGATAGACTACATTTTAGAAGAAGAAAGGTAAGAAAGCTAATGGTGGGAATGGAAGTGGGTAATGAGATAGAATCAGAGCTTTTCCCGGGAATAGCAAAACTGAAAGAAGGAGGTCATAGACATTCTAGAAGTGAGAAGGGAGGAAGGAAGATAAGAAACGAAAGCATGGGGCGCTTGGGGACAGAAAACTTGGGAGAAATCAGAGAAAAACATGAAGAACAAGAATCTAAAAGGAGTAGAAGAGGAAGGGGGATATAGGGAAAAAAGGTTGGTTCAGTGCAGTTGAGTAAGCAAGGGGCTGCATGAATACAACTTCGTTGTTCTCAAGATCACGATTCTTTACCCTCTCCCTTTTCCCCTAGAGCTTGTACTTCGACCACTTTTGAGTTTTGAATCCTAGCATGTGGTTCTTTTTGATGACTTTCCAACGCTCAGCTCTAAATCTTGTAAATTTCCAAAAATTGACTCCAAAAGAACAATAAAAAGATATTAAACGATTCAAAAGAGACTTGTCAGGAGGGTTTCTGGTATGCGTGGGCCACTACCGTTTGCAAGTTTTTTCCAATCAGAAAAGAGTGTGTCAAAATGACCTACCCTACTGAATTTTGTGGGAATCAGATAGCTGACTGCTGCTAAACTGCTTAACCCAGACTCATTTTGAGACAACCTATCAAGAAAAGTTGAGGATTTCCAGAAGATTATAACATGACTGGAAAACCGCTACTTGCTTCATTCGACTGTCGTTTGTTCTCGAATACTGCTTGACTACTTGCGACAACTACAGAGTGAACACTGAGGTTAATGCAGAGATCACAAGAGAGTCATGCCAAATCTTAGAATTATTATAGTGTTCAATTCAAAGTATTGACTGACAGAATACAAAGTGTGACGCTTATCGCTATCTCTGAACCTCCAAATTTTGAAGTAAATAGTCAGAGAGGGAATTTATCTGCTCGTCCAGAGTGAGGAGGGTGAAATATTTGCACTTTTGAATTTCGACGTGTGTTCACTGGAGGTGCTCAGCTTAGCCCGTTGCATGTCGTTTTGTGAAAAGATAGCCCAAACCTGATCCAGACTTGGACAAATGGAAAAAAATGTTCATTCCAAGTCGAACTCAAGAAACTGTCTGCTTTCAACATCCGTATCATTACTGCGTCAATTAGGACACTTGACGAATCTCATTTTTCATTAACCTAATTCCGAGATCCTATGTGATGAATGAAGAGTAAATTCTAACTTATTTTAGACAAACGTGAATTCAGTTTGGGATAAAATAGGTATCGGGGTATAGTACGTATTGAATCGCATATATGCCATTTTTTGTAGGGGTCAGAGCATGTATAAAAACATATTAAATTATTTTAATTACCAGGAAAATAGAGGATAACCGCCAAAAGAAAGACGAGAGAATTTACGATCCTCATCTTTCCCAATCGAAGGAAAACTGATGCAGCGCTGGAAGAACTGAGGAACAATGTGAATAAAGAATATTTGAGTCAGTCGCTAGATTATATCATACATATTATGCCTCGTGGTCGTTTTGTTAGAGGTCGTTGAGGCACCGTCTTATCTAATCTTATTCTGATCTTATTATATGATGGCCTTGATGTCTTTAAATTTATTGTCCAAGCTTGAGATGGTATTTTATACTTCGCCATTGGATTATTCATCAATATTATGACTTTGCAACTCTTTACATTCATCTGGTACTGTTTTCAACTAAATAAACGCTTGCGAAATCCGCGCTCACGTTCTCGGATTTGCCAGTGACATAAACGTACACTAATAAAAATATTTTTTTATTCGAAGCAAATATTATTGCATTATTATTTGCGATTGAAAACTCAATTCAATCTATCTAATATTTCATTTATATTGAGGGAAATTCTCTCGATATCTTAATTTTTCATGCTGATTCTAAACACGGCCGCAAATTAACCTAGGAATTCACGGTTCTGGGAAAACTACGCTTGAATGTCCTACTCAATTTCCATGAGGGTTCCATTATTCCTGCTGGTTCAAATTTCCTTTTCCTTTGCGTTCGAACGTTTTTGGGATCACCAGTTTCGAATCTGAGGTCAAACCGATAAAATCCAAAGTAGCGGATATAATGTGGCAGATGAAAACTGTAAAAACAGCACCGATATGGACAAAAAGTACCTCTAATTAACTAAAATCAGCAGTGTTTGAGCCACTCATCTCAATAGTTCTCATTTGTTTGTTCCATAAAACAATGAATAAGAACATCGATTCCGATCCTAATAAATTTTTTTTCTACAGCTTCTCCTGCCGTTTTGAATACGCCATTGCGAATTCGGAAGTTGAGATTCAGATTTTGAAATCAGCGATGGGAGAAAACTTGTAATGGTAATTTTCAGCTTCAAAATCTGTTTCCACAGATGTGATCCGTCATATACAATATGCTTCATTGAATTTCATAGTTCTGGCTATAAATTCGGTATCAGCGACACATATGAATAAAAAGAGAAAACAATTTTTATCTACATCAGAGTTATTCTACAGAGGTTAAATAGTTATATTGAATCCAATTGTAACGTTTTTGACAGTTCAAACACGAAGTTGAAGTCAACGACCCACATAGAAAAAAGTGTGTCTAGTATAAAACGTTACATCCTAGCACTCGTAGAGATCGATAATCTTAACCTTTGTTAGAACAATGTCAACTTAATCTTGATTTTCAAGGTTGAAGGTATTTCCCTTTCTCCTATTTTCCCTATATTCTGTAGTTGTCCATACCTAATATTGGACAAAGTCTTTTGCTCTAATTTATTTATATCGGAAGTTCTAAGATAAAACCGAATGCTGGTTTTGAGCTTATCAACTCAAAAATTGGACTATCAGTGCAAACTTGTAGAAATTATTCATCAATAAGACTGTTGAAGTTTGCTGCTATTCTAACGGTTGTAAATCTGTGACATGGGAATGTTTTAGTAAGGGTTGTGCAGAGGAGGAAGCAGGATAGGTATTACATCAGTTTTGGAATTTATTGACAGACTCCGCCTGTGCAACATGCCGACACAGGTCGCTGGCTTATCTTTCTAGCGAATACAGCATGTGGAAAGTGATCAATAGAAATTACATGTATACCGTGATTCCTTCAATACTCCTTAACATCTTACATGAAAAGCAAAAAAGCAGAGTACTAAGGATCTCTCCTTGAATGACAGTGATTTACTGAACCAAGAGACTTTTTAAAATCAACTTCATCATGAAAAAATTTTACGCCTAAGTCAGGACAAAGAAATTTACATTGAAAAATCAGGGGTGGAAATATGGTATATATAAAATCTTCCAGGTCTGAAAGCAGCCTGGTTCTCTGGAAGAATCTTCATCTCGTCAACACATGCATTTAAACTTTCCAACTGGATCTAAGGAACACCCTTAGTAATACTATTTACAAGAGCAATAAGTAACTATGAATGAGATTCAATGAATTTCACACAAATGATTCTCACTATGAATGATTTACAATTTCTATGTCCTGGGAAAATAGTGACATTAGGATGGTTTCTGCAGTTTCATTTCCACGCCTCTAGAACCAATAATAAATGGAATATTATGCGAAAAAAATATGTCTACCGTTTATGGGCAACTTTGGACAAATTTTGAAAACGATCGTTTCTATAAATAAATAAATATCATGTTTTTTGAAGCTTTGCATCTGCTCACTTCAGAATAAGGTGATAGTTGTTATACATATATAGAGGCCAATTTTCGTTAAGAATCTAT
>WSXT02217302.1:310-17201 GCA_011762715.2 Neuroterus valhalla | reverse complement strand
GGCAGACAGTATTCTATTTTTTAAATTATTTATGAATACTTTCAATTTCGATTGCCACTTATATATTCTTTAAATTGAATTTTTTTTATTTTTTATTTATTACAGATATTCTGATAAATATTTATTTTACTATTTTCTGAATTAATTTTCATGATTTGTCGTCACCGTGTAACAATTTCTTCATCACTTAATTAATTGTTGAAAAGTTCAGTAAACTGAGAAATAAATAAATAAATATATGTATTTGACAAATTTTATGATTTGATAATTTAAATTATTATTATGTTAATTTTGTAATCGGGCAATGTAAATTATTAATTTGTGTTTTATATCTAGAAAACGCAGAATAAAAATTTTCAGAATACTATTTCATCAAATCGTAATCAAACGCAGCACAAAAAATATCATAGACAACAACCTTCCCGATTTTCTCAATCAAGGTACCCAATTTAGGCTATCAGTAGTGAGAATATTCATATCAATACTATAGAGCAAAAATAACAACGAATTTGAAAATTTCCCGCTCGACTATAACGCCACCTCTAGGATCGAAACATAGACGTAAAAAAATGGCGGATTTGAAGGGCCGCAACTGTCAATCATAAAAAACTGACCATTTTAGGAGCAATGGAAAATCGAACCCGGCCGGGTTATTTGATTGATAAAGTCAAAAATGGAGAAAAATTGGATTTGTAAAATACTAACTTTTTTTAACGAAACAAATTTATCAGTTGTATCAAGGTATCCTTTTATTTATGAAGACAAATAAAAAAGTTACTCCACCGCCTAACGGAACTGCAATTTTCTATTTAGAATCCACCACTAAATTGAATCTACTCCGATGTATTATTGCATTAAGCCATTGTTACTTTTTTTAATTGATCGCATAAATTCCATCCCAGTTGAAAAAAATGAAAAAGCTAAAATTCGTATGTTATTTGAAACTCGTTGACTCACATTAAACTGAAACTGCAGTTGCACCTGGTTTCAGTGTCATATAGTGCGGCTAAAATTTTCGAGGTGGACTGCATACGAATTTCCATGCATATTATCAAATTAAAATCTAATAATTTCATCCAAACAGTGTGGATGAAACAGGTGCAAATATACTTGCACTATTTACACAATCAACATACTGAATTTTTTGGGATATCATTACAAGCAAAAGGGTTCCATTTGTCAATATAAAATAATAATACAATTTTCTAATAATAATCATATTATTATTATTACTTTTGATTGGAACAAATGCATCAATTTTTAGTGGATACAGAAAATTTCAAACAGCAAGAAGACTTGCAAACATATTGAAATCAAATTCAAGCAACTATCACGTTCCATAAATTTCTAAGTTACTCCAATCTTTGGAATAGGTAATCGCATATCCAATCAGGAAACGCAAGTTGAATGTTACTGAGAACTTGAGTTATTAAAGGATGCATACAATTTTTCATAAATTGAAAGTAGTTTGATCTTGTATGTTCTATTCCATAAAAAGCTTTTTTTTGAATAGGGTGTCCACAAAACAAAAATGCAAGAAAAAATTGCGAGCCATCAAAATTAAAAATCCTAAAATTTCAGAACTGAAAAACTTTTGTTTGAAATAATCAGAACCAGCCTAAAAATTAAACAGTCAAAGAAAAAATCTTCCAACCTCGAAACACTTTGAACTAAAACTTGAAACATTGGAAAAATCTCATCATTCCAAATTTGAGGCCTTGGGAATTACAGCTGGAAAATGTACAAAACGGGACAACTGAAATTGTAGGGATGAGAATTGAAAATTAAGCACTGGCCATTTTTAACGATTCTTGATGATTAAAAAATTAATTCAACTATTGGTGTTTGCAATCGGAAATAGTTCAATTTCGAAAGTTTTTATATCACTCAATTTTGAAACATAAATTTTGTTAAGTATTCAATCAGAAATTATTTAAACATCGCAAAAGGTTTTAAAACTCGAATCTGAAATTTATAATTATTAACTAGTACGGCTTTATATTAAAAACACTTTTGTATTATCACACATTTTTAATTCCTAATTCTTACTTATATGCTAATATGCTACTAATTGAACTTTCCGAACGCAACAAAATGTGAAATCGAACTCAATAAAAATAAAATAATTGCACGCGATATCAAGTTAGTAATATTTAGAGTGATTGGAAAGATTTTGTTACTGAATAATTGTAAAATTCTTGCTCGAAGAATATATCCACACTTACTTTCTCATTTTTCCCGGTATCAAAGAATTCCGTTTTCCCGGGGCAGCGACCGTCTTGCAGTAAATAAGATAACCAATTTCCGTTTCAGAAAAAAAAATTACTATATGTTATATTTTGAACGTCAAAAAATTAATGAACTTGAAAATCGCGTAGGTTTAGAATTCTTTTTCCACCCGATAAGACATTCAAGACTCCACAATCCAAAAAAACTGAAATATTGAGTCACGTTTTTGGCAATAAAACCACACATCAGTCACATGTCAGTGAAGAGTTTTTGTTATTATTTTGAGTTGCTGAAATTTCGTACGTATTGATAGAATATATTTTATAAGCTACTTTTAAAACAAACAGAAAAGTGTTATATTCACTATTTGGAATGATATCAGCAAAAATGAGATCAGTTCCTTTCTCATATTTCACGATACATCTTACAGTAGACAGGTTATATGTGAGGTTAGGATTGTCATCAATCACACCAGGCAGGTGACAGTCAAAACTAAAAGTGGCGAAAAGTGTCAAGAATGTTAATTTGTAATTTTTCTAAGTACATAAACGAAATTATTCAATTTTTTGTGGCTTGAAAATGAAATGTTGATGTTTTGGGACTTCAAATTTCTCAAGGTTTTTTGAACCAACGATAAAAATGGGATATAAGTACGTAGTTTTTGAATGCAAGTCAGGTTATGCGACTTGCTCCGAAAAAGTGGAAGTTTCTACTGTACCTAGTGATGAAGAAGTTATTAAAATTTGGCAAGAAGCTATTTTCAGAGCTAATTTTCAACTAAAACCAGGTCATGTGATTTACATAAAACACATCAATCTCGAGAATCTTTTTAAGGAGCATGCAATACTTGGAAAGGATAGGTTTGTTATTGAAACAGTAAATATTTTTATTTTTATTATTTTTCGACTTCTGCAATTAATATTATTGAACGGAAAATTACAGTCAATTTTATTGACTGAAAAAAGAAACTGGAAATCGAATTAGAAAACCGGGAATAACTTGATTTGCCTAAATACTTAAAAATTCTACCGTAAAAATACGAGATATGACCGCTTTATTTTTATGAATTGGAAGAGATCTTACCATTTGATTTAAAGAATGTCGAGATTTTTTTTAATTAAAAGAAAAACCTTTTGCAAATTCGTGGCTCTATGAGATTTTTCATACAACACAAGTTTGAGAATCGAAATAATGATAGCCCCAATTTACAGAAAGAATGATTTCCTTAATTTTTTCAAAAGAATGTATTTACTACGTTTCATTTGCTTTCTCCTCCTTTATCTGACTTAGGACAAGGGATTTTAGAAGATAGTCATAGAGGAAATTTAGAAAATTGCTCTTCAAATTTAAAATTCGTCACAATTTGAAAGTCTTCCTCTTTTTGATTTTAAATGAAGAAAATTGGACATACTCCAGTCGAAAATCCCATAGTTGTAGTTGCAAATTGATTTGCTCGGTTGAACATACTTTTTTTTCGATCCAAAATTTGAGTATCTTAACTTGGGTCAACAATTAATCTTTTTAAGTAAAAATTATTCCATCTGTTCAAAAAATTCAACTCTTTTAGTAGAAGATTCTTTGTTCGAGTTGGAAACTCTTATGTTTGGTTCAAAGTTGGTTTTCTAAACTGAAAATATTACTGTTCCATTTTCGAATGGAAATAATTATTCTTTCAGTTCGAAATTCTACTATTTTGTTGAAACATTGTATTCTTTGGTAGAAAATTAATTTTTATACTTGAAAATTATCTTCTTGTTTCAATATTCACCTTCATAGCTGAAAATGGAAGTTCTCCTGTTAAATATTTATAATTCTAGTTGAAAATTTTTAAGAATAAAAAAGGAGATACAAATGAATGCAATGTTTCCCTTTATAAATAACTAAATGGATTTTTGGGTTCCTAATTCACTGAATAAAAAAGATGTTTCAACAAAAGAGTTAAATTTTCAAACCGAAAGGTGAATCTTGAAAAAATGAATTTTCAACAAAGAAGTTAAACTCATAACCAGTTTTTCGAGAAGTAAGAAATTTGATAAAAAATATTCTTCTCAATCTTATGCGGCACATACAGACGTTCAAAACATATATTTTGAGACTTTTTATAAAAAGGCTGGATGTGCCGCATAAGATTGGGAAGGATATTTTTTTAAAATGTTCCTACTTCTCGAAATCTTGTATTATCATTCCCGAATGTTAAAAAGTTTGGACTTCATCATCTTTCCATATTCTTATATAACTTATAACCAAAAAGTTGAACTTTTATAAAAAATAAAATAAATTTCCTACCAAGTTTATTTTCGAACATAAATATGAATTTTGTACAAGAATGTGGAAGTTTCAACTCGAAAATGTGATTTTTCCATATAAAAGGTTATTTTCTGCCAAATAGTTTAATATTTAAAAGAAATTTTTTTCCCGAAATTTGAATTTTAGGGGTAAGAAAAAAAAATAAATGCAATATCTTCTTTTAAAACCACCAAAACAGAATTTTCGGGCTCCAATTACAATTAATTTTTATGTGTACATTTCAAGTTATTTAAAGAAAAAATATTCATCTTACTTATATTATCAAGTTTCCAGCCTTATAAAATTCATGAAATCTTAAAAATTGAAGAACTAAAATAATCCAATGAAATAGTTACAATAAAAAATTTATATGAAACAAATAAAAAAAAATTCTATGTTGGAGAAATAAAATTAAGTATGATTCGGGGCACCAACATTTTTAATCCAGCACTGGTCGTTTCTCACAAGCGGTAAGGTATGTTAAATTTCAAACGTTGAAAACGTGATGAACTTGAAAATCGCGCAGATTGTAATTCTTTTTCCACCCGATAAAACATTGAAGACCCCACTATTATTATTATTATTATCCAAAAATCTGGAATATTGAGTAACGTTTTTGGCATCAAAACCACTCCTTGTCGAAATGAATTTAGTACTTATCGAGTTGATGTTACACAAACTTAAAATGCAGTTTAGATATGTAGGAAAAATTCTATTGAGCAAGAAACGATAACATGGATTTGAAAAAGTAAATGGATATAACGACATTATTTGCGATACATGACTTTGGGATAAGACATTATTGAACCTTGCGACATTATTCGAAGGTGAAGAGAGGGATAAAATGCTAGTAGAAGAGACATGTAGCAAGAGAGGTGGAAAAATAAGAAGATAAAAAGTTCCAAGCGAAGCCCCTAAATATAAGAAGTCAAAGTGATAAATCACACCCTTCACTAAACGAGGGGCTTTAGTATTTCCCTAGGATAATTCTCTTTTTTCTTCTTTTTTCTTCTATTGTTCCTTAGCGCAAAGAGCATTTATCAAAGTGCTAATATGGAACAGAGGTTACTATATTTTGGGCACCTAAAAGAAGTTCGAGAAAAGAGAAGAATTCAGAATGAATCCGCTTAGCTACGTGAGAAAATCTGAACGCACTCTTTAAATTTTCCGGACTTCTAATTTTTTAGTGCCCTTAAAGAAATTTCCACTTTTTCAAATACATATAGAACAACCTGATCTACTGAGCCAAGAATTGAGGTGCCTTATGTTAGTTCAGGAGAGCTTTTCTTTTTCCCCATTTAGATGATAAACAATGCATTAATTCTGTGGAACATTGCCAAAACATGATGTGTTCATTCATGATACCCCGGATTAAATAAATGGGGCGTTTCAAAACTAGCGAGATTTCATCGCGAATAATTTATATTTATTTGCCACTTTAAGTGAAAAATTTTGATCATCTCCCAAATAAAGTTGTATTATGAACTTCATATGAAATCAAATTAGGCACTTATTTGTTTATTTTTTCCAGCAAGACTTCTTTCATTCAAGAAGGCCGTTTTTGGAAAAAAATACCAAAAAACATTTTTTTTTTTGAAATCGCCAGAGGAGCATTCAAAAAGCTTAACCTGAATAATACGGGATCGTTCGGGGGCGTGTTTTTGAGAGAACTCAAAAAGTTGTTGTATTTGATATATCTCGGGAACGGTAGGTTTTTGGGAAATTTTGGAAGGACAAAAAATGTGGGGGGCAATGTTTTCTATAACTTTCCCCATTGAGTTGACATGCTGCGATGAAAAGTGTAATTAATAGATGGCGCTAAAGTACCAAAAAAGCGTATTTCCGATGTCGAACGCTTAACAACAATTATTAGCACATTTTTGTACAGATCGTTTGATAAAAAAATTTCAATACCTCCTTATATCACGTTCAATACTGAAGTCAGCATAGTTTTAGAAAAAATAATTTATAATGAATAATAACTCATAATAACTATTTATCATGATTAGGTATAAATTGAAAATCCTACTTACAAAAATATTATTTATTCAGTCTGAAATGATGATTTGTTATTTACCCACACTAACGTCGCTCTCATCGGAAACAATAGGAAATCTACGGTGACAGGTTTGTCACGCTATAGCTCGTGAATGGTGAGTCGGAAAAGAAAAGTTTTTATACAATTTTTGTGGGTTTTTTTTTATACAAACAACTTTTTTATTGACAGTTTTAGGATGAAAAATTATTTTCTGTGCCAAAAATCGAGAAAACGCTTTTTTGGTACTTTAGCGCCATCTATTAATTGCACTTTTCATCGCCGCATGTCGACCCAATGAGAAAAGTTGTATAAAACATTGCCTGCAACAGTTTCTGACCTCACAAAATTTTCCAAAAACCTACCATTTCCGAGATATATCAAATCCAAAAACTTTTTGAGGTTTGTCAGAAACCCGCCCCTGAAAGATCACGTATTTTCCAGGTTAAGCTTTTTGAATGCTCTTCTATAGCAATTTCCGCAAAAAAATTTTTTCCCGGTTCTTCAGGGTCAAGTTCTTCAATTTTATCGGTCAACTAGAAGTAAAATATTTATATTTGTCACAAAACGCAGACATTTATTTTTATTCATAACGTTCATTCCGAACATCCTTTAACACAACAGATCAAACTTTGCAAAATAAATCGATTTTAAAGAGAATACCTAGGTTTTCATCAGAAAAATATAATTTTTTATAGTAAATTTTGAAAAGTTGAATTTACAATCAAGAAAAATCAATTCACGATAACAAAAGTAACGGATTTTCAACAAAATAGTTCATTTTTCAATCAAGAAGATGCAGTTCCAAATAGAAAGATAAATATTCAATTGAAGCACTTCAATTTTCAACCATGAAAGTGAATATTTAAAAAAGAAGAATAATTCTAAAATAGAAAATTATTTTAAATGAAAAAGTACAATTTTTCAACAAAACGGTCGAATTTCGAACTCGGAAAATAATTTTTTCCAACAAAAAATGGAACAGTGTTATTTTCAGTTTAAAAAACAAATTTCGGAATAATCATGCGAGTTTTACACTAAAACTATCTTCAACTGGAGGATTTGAGATTTCAAACAGATAAGTCAACTTTTACTGAAAAAAATGTATGTTTAACTGAACAAATAAATTTTTAACTGAAACTATGGAATTTTCAATGAGAGAGTTAAATTCTCAGTTTAAAAAGATTACTTGTAACAAAAATAACTGATTTCCAACAAAAAAACTAACTTTCAACAAACAAAAAAAACTCACTTCCAAACAAATCATTACATCTTCAAAAGAGATTTTGAAGAATCAAATGGAATTGTAAATGTTAAACTGAAGCAGTTGAATTTAAAACGAGAAAGGCGCATTTTTGACTGAAATGACTAGTAGAAATGTGAACTATGAAAATGGATATTTTCAAACAAAAATGGAATAATCGTAACATTTTGGGCTCGAAAAATTAATTTTAAACCAGACATAAGAGTTTTCAACCAGATAAATGTTCCACAAAGATAAAAAATGTTTGACTGTATAAATTAAATTGTTAACCGTCAAGAAGGATTTTTGAAGAAGAATATTAACTTCCGAAGAAAAAGATGATTTTCTCCAGAAAATCGACTTTTCAACAAAATATGTGAAGTTTCCATCAAAAATGTAACAGTTAAATTTTCAGTTGTAAATATCGATTTTTAACCAAACTGATGAATTTTCAGGTATAATAATGAATCTTCAAATGGATAGATGTATTTAAAGCAAAAAGATGAATTTTTGACCACGAAGATTAATTTCCTACAAAAAAAGGCAAATTTTCCACTAAGTACACAAATTCTCAAAGAAATAGTTTGATTTTCAAATTCAGAAATCGATGTTTAACTTAATACTTGAATTTTCATCAAAAAGGGAAAAACTGATTATTAACAAAATAGTTACAATTTCAATCAGAGGTAGATATTGAATCGAAATAATGCAACTTCAATATAAAAATTTAACTCTCAGCAAACAAGTTTAAATTGTGAACAAGCAGTTGATTTTTCAACTCAAAAAGGATGAATTTGCAATGAACAATGTAAACAAGTTTTTCATCATAATTCAGAAATATTCCTTCTTCGGAATACTACTTCTACTCTAAAGATTGCATGAAGTACTTTCTTCTTTCAAAATTGAGGAGAGGGAAAATTGTGACGAATTTTGAATTGGAGGAACGATTTTTTTTAATTCCTCTCTTCTCAATCCTCATTTTAATTAGTTTGAAAAGTTCCCGCCCCTTGCATAAAAATTCCCTGTTCAAAGTTGAATAATATTTCTTTACTGAAACATCTTGTCCAAAAACAAAAACTATAAATATTTTCTGAAATTCCTTGTCCTAAGACAGATGAATCGGGAAAAAAAATAAAACGTCATAAATTTATTCTTTTAAAAAGATTGGGAAAACAATTTATTCAGTTGTTTGGGCTATCATCAATTCGATTACCAAATTTGAGTCAGCTAAAAAAAGAAGACAGAGCAAAAAATTTGCAGAACGTTTTTCTTAAAATGGAAAAAATAAAAGTTCTTCCTCTCATGACGTATAGATATATTTGAATATTTACTTGAGAATCAGATTGAAGGAACGTTACATCGTTTGAATCAAATGATAAGATATCTTTTTGATTCATAAACCGAAAGCAAACGTTTCTCGTATTTTTTCGGTAAAATTGATAATTGGTCTAGTTTGGGTAAAAAAAATCCTAGTTTTTAAATTAAATTCCCGGTCAATAAAATTTCCGGTCATTTCCCGGTTTCCTGGTCAAGTCACTTTTAATGCAGTGAAATAAATCGTACATCTGTTTTTTGTTCCTTTCGTTATACAAACTGAAGAAAAAGTTTTTCTCCACCTAGGAAATTTTTCCTTCCTCTAAAAAAACTGTCATTTCAGTTATAAGGAAACCAAAGTTTTTTTTCCTCACTACTAAGTAAGCTAATTAAAAAAAAAAGAAATCGGTTTCCTTCACAGCAAAATACCAAAATAAAAATATGGCTGACTTAACCTCACTTGGTTCACACAGATGCAAGTGATAATTAATTTATATTATTACCGGCCTTTTTGATTATGGCTAATATATCGAAAATTGAATTGCTAAGTAAATTATTAGAAAATTTAACTTTCAGTTACTGTTAACGGCTTGACTTTTCATTTTATTTTATTACAATTTTGTACATTGAATAACCCATTAAAAACTGGCAAGTTCCTGCTAATTTCAATGTTTTAATTGCAGAGAAATCAGACAATCCGTGGCGCCACTGTTGCGGTTGCTATGGTAACGACACATTAGGCTTTAGCTATGGAAAAAACTTCTTTATTCTCAGGAGAAAAATATCAGGTTTTCAATATTTAGAAAACTTATAAGGGATAATAAAAAACTCGGATAAAAATATTTTGTATTCTTGGTGGAAGAAACCTCTTTTTTCAGTGCAAGAAACTATGAAAAATACATACGTATATTTACTTCTAATAATTATGTTTTGCTTAACAATTTCTACTACGAAATACATAGGATTGTCCGACCACCGGTACGTGTCAGGAGACAGGTACACTTACCTATTTCGAATTGAAAGAAGAATATTGAAAAAGGGAGAATGAAATAGCAAAGAAAAAAGATTGTTCAATTCAGCAAAAAAAGGAAGAGAGCGATGGTTCACGTTTTCCTTCCTGGATGTATAAGTTTCCACTCCGATGATTTCGATGTTCGATTTATTCAAGTTGAACGCATTACTTACATCTCAGTGAATATCACGTCATACGAGATCTGCGTATTGGAAAATACCGGAATATAGCTTACAAATTAACTCGCACCTGGATTAAAGTTGAAATATGTATAATACTATCTAAAAAGAAGGAGAATTTATATAAGAATCTTAAATCGTGAGCTCTTCCGGGTTCTGAGTTTAATTCAATTTTTAATTTGCAAACTGGAGATGAAATTTTCTGTGTTTTCCGCTGAAGTTTAATTTTTTTGGGAAAATAGAATCTTAGAAGGAGATATATATGGCGTTGCTCGTTTACGATCCACAATAGAACAATGCGAGAAATTCGTTTTATGAACTTCGTGCTTGCACTCGCTTAATCAAGAATGACGATAAACGGACAATGCTTTGTTTAATGATCACATATACACGAAATGGGAAGCTGAGCAGATTTCCACCTAACAGATTTCTTACTGGAAGCACTACATTAGGTATAAAAAAATGTGCTTGTTAATTTGTCTTATGATACAATAAATAAATTTATGCTACATATTTTGGACAAAACCAATCTTTTTTTATTAGTTATGAGATCATCGTTTTAGAATACTTTATTGAAAATTTTTTAAACTAAAAATTCGATTATTGAATTTTTGGTTGAAAGCTGATATTGAAGAATCTTGCTTGGTTGAAAATTCGTCTTTTTAGTTAAACGATTTATCCCATTGTTACCAAATTTGAATATTTTTCTGTCCAATATTCGTTTTGTTCGATAATTGAACTATTCGGCTTAATGTTGAAAATTCATTTTATCCGTTGAAGTTTCATAATTTTAGTTGAAACTTGAACCATTTTTTTGGACCTTCGTGTGTCTTGGGTATAAAGGTTACTTTTCTCAAATGTGAAGATAATTATTGAATTATTGTTCCTTTTTTTGATTCAAAATTGGTGTTTTCAATTTAAGTTTTTTCTTTGCTAGTTGAAAATTCATCGTTCTTGGTGAAAATGTTATAAGGTATCTATTTGGAAATTGAATATTCTGTTAAGAATCCATATTCTCAGGTTGAAAGTTTGACTACTTTATTGAAACTTGAATTTTTAAACTAAAAATTCGAATATTGGATTTTCGGTTGAAAATTGATATTTTTCAGCAGATGCTTGAATATTTTGTTGCCAAGTAAACATTTTAGCTAAAAATGAAGCTCGTTTGGGTGCCAATTATTCTATTTTGGTGGTAGATTTATCGAGTTCTTTTTTTAATTTCGTCTTTTGCGGTGGAACTGTTTTTGAATAAAAATGTTAACTATTAGATGTTTCTTTAGGAATTCATATACAATGTTAAAAATCAAATTTTTGCACATGTTTGAGGTTTAAAATTTCAACAACTTGATGGAAAAATGAAACTATCAATTTCAAAATCTAACAGTTTTGTTGAAAATTAATGCATTTTGTTAAACATTCGGCTTTTCTGGTGGAACATTATCCTACTTGGTAGAAAATTCATTATTCGGCTTATAAACTGAACTATTTAGATAAAAATTTATCTTTCCTAATCGAAAATTCCACCACTTGGTTGAAAGTTGAAATACTGTGTTGAAAATCGATTTTTTTAAATATTCACCCCTCTTGTTAAAAATATCATTATTCTATTTTTTGGTAGAGATTTATACTTTCAGGACTAGGAATTTAGAAATTCAACTATTGACTCGGATGAAAAACTATTTGGTGAAAACAATAATTCTTTTGTTGGAAAATAATATTTTCGAGTAGGAAATTCAGGTCTTGTGAATGAGTGGTCTTCTTGGCTTCAAAATTGAACAATATTTATGAAAATATTTTATTTTGTTGAATATTTGTCTTTCTGGTGGAACATTATCCTTTTAGGTAGAAAATTCATTTTTTGTTGTTAAAAATTAAGCTATTCATTCAAAAATTCATTTTTCTTGGTAAAAATTCAACTTGTTCGTTAAAACTTAACACTATTCGATCAAAAGATAAACTATTTGGTAGAAAAAGTAACTTTTCCGTTGAAAAATAATATTTTTTGAGAGAAGATTTAAATATCTTGCAGATAATTATTGGTGTTCTTAACTTCGATATTGAACAATATTCTTGAAAATAATTTATTTGATATAAAATTCATCTATTTGGCAGAAGATTATCCTTCTTGATGGTTGGAGATTGCTGGTCATAAAATGAACTATTTGTCTGAAAGATGAACTTTCTGGTAGAAAAATGCTCTCTTTTTTGGAAAAGAATATTTTTGAGTTAAAAATTTTACTCTTTTGTAGATAATTAGTCTTCTTGGCTTTTGTTGAAACCTAAATCTTCTTGGTTGAAAATATATCTGTGAAGGCTATCTACGGGGGGTAATCTTGTTGAAAAATATTCTATTTTGTGTCGAAATTTATTCATTCATTTTGCGTGTTAAAAATTTCACTGCTTCGTAGGGAAGTCGTTTTTGTGTCTGGAAAATGCAACGGTTCGGTAGGAAATTCAAATATGCAAAAAAATGTTCAACTTTTACTTGGAAAATGGTTAAGGATATATTTGAAATTGATAACTCTTAAAGAATCTGTTACAAAACGTCTTGTTTTCCAACGTCTTCAATTTCTGTTCATGATTCTTACGAAATGAATCGAAACCTTGTGGAAGAGGTGTATTAAGGGATTTTTCTAATTATAAAATGGAAGAGAGGATTGAGTGCCAACCCTGATATCAAATGAATCGAATTTTAAAGATAATTTCAAGAAGAAACCAACTTTTGATATTTTAAGCTGTTTTTACGAATTCTGTTTTCCCAAAATATCGACGTATTCACTAGAAGCCCTATTCGGAAAATTGAGAAAAATTTTCTCGCTTCTTGCACGTAAGGTGAATACGTAATGGTAGAATTCAGAAATGTCTGTTCTTTAGCGATAAGAAGAGGAAGGTGCGAAACGGTGACAGTTTTATTGCTTATAATAATCGCAAATGCAGCGTTGCCGACCTAGGCGCTGCGAGGATGTCACCTTTAAACTTATAAAATAAAGTAAGTACCTCCTGGTGTAGAATATGTGCGAATTCATACATATATGTATATATTTCCGTAATTAAAAAACTGAAGAATGGTAAGGCTGCCGGTGTGGACGGTATTACTTCTGAAATGCTTAAGTTCAGCCGCGGATATTTGTGTGAATTTGAGAATATGTGTGCTGTGAATAGCGAAGTTTCAAGTGATTGGAGAAAGGCGATTATTGTCCCAATCTACAAGGGAATGGGTGGTCCAGACGACTGTAATAATTATAGATCGATTAGCCTTCTAAGTACTATAGGAAAAATATTTACCAAAATACTTATTAATAAAGTCATGGGAGTAAAAAAGGAAAGGAAATGGCTCTCTTTGACGAGGAAGGTTTCGACCTTGGGAAAGTGAAAGTTCGTGGCCTTGAGTTTGCAGATGACAAGATCGTTACGGCAGAATCAGCCGAGGATATACAGAGCATGTTGAGCAAACTAGATACCAGCATGAAGAGCATGGGTCTTAACATTAACGTGAATAAAACTAAAAGAGAGCAACAGAGCAACATAAAGTGGAGATATATAAAAAAATTGTCAGAATCAGACTAGAGGAACGTTACATTTTTCAAATCAAATGACAAGGTCTCTTTTTAATTTATAAAAAGAAAGCGGTAATTTTTCGTATTTTCAAGGTAAAATTTTGAACTGCCGAAGTTAAGACAAGTAATTTTCTGATTTTTGAATTGCATTCCTGGTCATTTTCCGGTTTTTAAATTGAATTCCCGGTCATTTCCGGGCCAATAAAATTCCCGGTCCGTTGTGGTTTCCCGGTTAAGTCGCCCTCGGTGTATATATATTTCGATACTCATCTAATTTATGTTTCAATTAGATTTATTATGGTTTTCTAATGTAATATTAGCTCTCCATTGTCTTGGAATTTATATTCTAAAAGGCAGTAAATATAATATACTATATATCTATTCAACTATCACTATTTGTAATTTCACGCAATGCTGCAGCAAAAGATAGGAGAGTTTGCAGTTTTGCCTCAAAACTAACTTCTCTGAAACTGGAACGACATTAAAGGAACCGTTGATGCAAGGAGAGCCTACTTAAGACGTAAAAAATTCTGCATATTTATGTGAAATTCAATTTCGAATTTCCTTTACATGAATATGTAGTCTCAAGCTTTCTTGGAAGATTGAGTCGGTAGGAATTGAGTTTTCTGGAGTCGAGCAAAATAATTAAACGAATCTTAATTTTTCGCCCAAGTTTTAGGTATTGAAAGGGGACCCTCGTTCCATTATTCAATATATCGGGTTTTCAAATATACGTGTTACGTACTGGAATACGAATTGATATAAAAATGATATCTCTCGACTTTTATGGATGGATCACACGTTTATGAGAATGTCAAAGGATTCCAAAGATTCCAGAACACGTTTCCAGAAAATTCCTATGAAACTAGTTTTCAAACTTCTTCAGGTAACTTTAACATTCTGTAGAAATAAAATTATTTCGCGGTCTTTGAATCTAAGGCAAGATATTTTATGTTTTTATTTTCTTCAATTACTTGCTGGGAAACTTGTCAAAGAGACCCAAGTTGAAGATTGTTTTATGGTTTGAAAAGTTCTGCTTACTTCGGTTCATGTCGTAAGTTACCAGAAGATAACCTTTATGTCACGAAATTTAAACTTCATCATGATTTAAAAGTGAAAGAAGACAACTTTTCCAAATTTGTACAGTTAGTAAATAATATTCGAAAATAATTATGTGTCCAACTTCCGATTATTCAAAGCTCACAAGAACAAGTTGGGAACTTCTGAAAACTGTATTTTTCAGCGAATCTGCAAACTTCCAAGGGTATTACTATGATCATTAAAAAAATAATTTATTGACAAATATTGGATAGATTCAGATACCGAATGAGACTTGAATTTCTCATAGCAAATTTGAATATTTTTCGTAGAGTAGTTTCTTTATTTAAAAAATGTTCAAATTGTGCAAAATGAAAGATTTCTATGTTTAGTTCAGGAATAGGTTTTTCCCTTTATTTCCTCTGAAATTCCAATTGAAGCCATAACATACAAATTGCAAACTTCACTTACGCATTACGTCATAACAGGTTCAACTTGAATACATATATACTTTGTTCAAAGACAATGTTCGTGAGGAATGCCATTTTTTGCAAGCGTGCACCCTGAATATTATTTGAAATTAATAAACAATCATTTATCAAATAAAAGGTGCTGTTTCAACGAAAAATCTATTGTTCACTATATCTGAAAATGGTAGAAAAAGTAACTATTCGGTTGAAAAGTCATGACATGTGTTCAAAAATGGTTCTTTTAGGTGAAAACAAACACTTATTGTTGAAATACAACTATTTGTTGAAAATTTGTGTATTTTGTTGGAAATTTGTGTATTCTGTTGAGAATGCGTTTTGTTGCTGGAAATAATTCTTTTTAGTAGAAAATTAATCTGCTTTGGTTGAAGACTTAACTTTGTTGTTAAAAACTCGACAATTTTCGTTCCACTTGATTGGTTTTAATTAAAAATCAACTGTTTGGTTGAAAATTTTTTAATTTGTTAAAAATTGATCTATTTCCTTAAAACGTATCTCTTTCATTGAAAATAAATATTTTCGACCAAAAAAGCAACTGTTTTGTCGAAGGTTATTTGTTTCAGTTACATTCTACTATACTTTGTTCGAAATTCACTTTGCAGTTGAGTTTCCATAACCATAGTTGAAAATTCGTTTTTTCGGCTTTTTGGAGGATTCAACTGTTTTTCTGAAAATTCGTGTCTTTTGTTTGAAATTTGTATTTCTTGACGAAAAGTTAATCCTTTTGGTTAAATATTCCACTACTTGGTAAAAAACTTGTGAATTTTGCTGAAAACTCGTCTTTGCTAAAAATTATTCCTTTTTGATCGAAAATGCAACTGTTAAGTTGACATTATTCTGTTTCGCTTGATGAATGAACAATCGTATTAAAAATTTCTACATTTCGATTTTATTTCATTGTTTTTGATCAGGAATGAAATATTTGGTTGCGAATTTTAATATTTGGTACAAAATTCAACTATTTTGTAAGAACGTAATTTTTAAAATAATAAATGGATCTTTTTGGTCAATAATGCCAATGTTGGGTCAACAATTATTTGGCTTATATTAAGGATTCGACTTTTCCGTTGCAAATTAATAATTTCATTCGAAAAGTTAACTATTTGTTAGAAAATTCAGACATTTTTGGTTGAAATACCTTCTTGATTGAAAATTCAACTCTTTTGTTGCAAATTTAAGTTATTAAATAGAAATTCGACAGATTTGATAGAGAATTTAACTATTGGGTTGAGAATTCTTGGTTTTGGGTTGAAAAATGAACAGTCCTCGTCTCTGTAAAATTATTTCTCTTTTTCAGAATTCAAATTTTCGGGTCAGAAATTAAACTGTTTTGTAATTAATTTCTCTTTTTGGATTGAAAATTCAACAATTTGGTTGAAATTGGTTTCTTCATCGACTAATAATTTTTCTTTGGTTAGATATTCATCTATTCAAATGATTTTTTTTTTTTTTTTTGTAGAAATTTAATCTCCCTGGTTAGAAATTCATCTTTTTGATCGAATATCCAAAT
>WSXT02217280.1:0-17201 GCA_011762715.2 Neuroterus valhalla | reverse complement strand
CGAGACACAAATACCCGAGCGCGAAGCGCGAGATCCTACGGACGCGCGCCCTAGGCGCGCTGATACTTGCGAGCGAACAATAGCAAAAGCATTCCGATTACGGGCAGATTTCAAAATACAACCTTACTCATATGTCAGTAGGGTCAGTATCACATTTTTCAGCAAAAAAAAGGTATTACAAATTATGGAAAGTAATTGAAGAAAAAAATTACTGTAAATTCATAGTTTTTTTAAGGATTCTTTCATTTCTCTTCAATTGTAAAATGCAGATCGAATAAAATATGAAAATAATCTACTCAGTGCTTGCATCCTTTCGAAACAGTAGAGAATCTTCATATTAAGTTATAAGAAACTCTGCAAGGGGCGATACTGCTTCAACCACTAAGAGTTCAACCATCCCGACGTTTTACTGTATAATAATGCAGATATATTTTCCAATTTCTTTTTATCTGGCTTGTTCTGCTTCATATCTCTTACATCGTTTTTAATAATATCAATATAATATTTAATATAATTTAATATCTTTCAATAATGCAAACTCACTTTTTTCCTATATAGCATGAGAAGTATCACAAGACTGCAGATCACAAAAGCACTGGCAACACCTAGAACTACAGTGGAAGTCTGATAAGTTGAAACGTCAATCTTTGTTATAATTTCTCTCTGTTCCAAGGCTAATAATCTGTTATGAGCATCATTGGCTGTTGTTCTATGAGTGAAACGGGAATTTGTTGCGTCAGCCACATGCCCCAGAAAGGAAATATTTTGTAACCTGATCAATTCTTCTAAATGGAACGCTACATCCACCTTGCTAGGTCCAACGATGTCAAAAGTTAGTATGACCGAATCGTGATCTATCTTTATTCCAACTCCATCTTTTAATCTTGCTCCTAAACCTCGTAAAAAATCTTCAGCTTCAATTACCAAAGGAAATTCTGCATCAGGTAGAAATCTTCCAGGGAAGTAGAGAGTCACTTCTACCGTGTCAATAGGAGTCGGCACTAGAAGCATAAAGGTAATATGTACAAAACCGAACAATTCATTGTCCTAGTTGCGTTCATTATTTTAGAGTCAACATATGTAGATGCATGAGATAATATATGACTCAATACTAACAGCAAATATTAGTGCCTTTGATGAAAGGCTCAGAACCGATAACTTGATTGCCAGCCTCGTCGACACACCAACAAGTGTTCCCAGTACATTGGGTGGGCTCAAATCTGCCTAATCGATCACATGTTGACGAAACATGTTCCCTCTCTCTCATCCCATGGCATCTAGTTACCAAGATCTTCCTGAATTGGTTTTCAGTCGCAAGACCCTTTGAAATCTTCTCTATGTAATCTTTGATTGATGCGTCTAATTCCACTGGCCTCCCTCCTCGTCTTGCTTGTCTGAAGTTACAAATGGGTTTTCCTCCACGAGTTAAAGATCCTTTTAGAGGGTCACCCTTCCCGTTCACACACCAGCAGAGACCAACATGATCAAGGCATTGAATTGGTTCCCAAGTGCCTGTGTCTGGATTGCATCTGAAATGAGACGAATTCACAATACTCTGAAAATAATAGTGCTGCTCAAATAAGTCGTGTAAATTGCTGAAAATTTCGCAATTACATATAACATTGACAATAGGTATATATTTTACAGTTCTGGAATCAAAGTATCGTATATTAAGAAAAACCTTACCTTGGCAAGAACGTAGGTCGTTTAAGTCTCTGCGAATTTCTCATATTCGTTTCTCGCAACTTTTCGCAAGGTGAAAGCACTGGACACACTGTATTGCAGACCAATTTACTAGAGAAGTCATTATGTCCCATACTGCATTCTTTTTTCGTTCGACATTCGTTTAGTTCTGGGTCAAAAAACCATCTTTCAGTTGTGTTAGAATGATCATTAGAACGGCAGGAAGTTTTTCTGGGGGACTCGAAGCAAACGTCTCGGGGTTTCGGACAGCATACTGCATACTCATCAAGAGGAGAAAGCTCACATTTATGTGTGGAAGGGCAGTGTCTTCCATGTGGTCCGCAAATTACAGGTGAGTCATCTTGTGCAAGGAGGGGAGTCCCATTTGGGCATGGATTTTCCTTTTTGGGTAAACAGACTGGGACTGGAGGACAAGGAGGAGCACTACAAGCAACTTCCACCATTCTACAAACTTCATTTTTACCACGACAAGTAACACTCTTACAAGGGTCCCTACATGAACAGAAAGGACATCCGCTCTCAGAATTTATCTCAAACCCATCCCGACATTGTAAGCTGCAGTCGATCTCAGGACAGCGTAGTGGCGTAGTGCACCTCGGAACGTTTCCTTCCATTGTCCGTGTTCCTAGAAAGAAAAAGAATTACTGCCAATTGCTGTCTGATGAACACCTTATGTTTTAATGACGTTTCGAAGGAGAAACCATCTGTCCTTACGCTAACTTTAAAAGTTCAAAGAAGAGACACTTCTTGAAGATTACAGTATAATTTCGCTATTATTATTTTACCATTGAACCGAAACCCTTCCAAGGTGTTACTCGTTCGATTCTATCATCATGGTACCGCTGGAGATCAAGCGATTTATATGGAGAGTTTGAGTGAGGGATGTGAAGGAGAGGGGATTTTGAATAGGTTTTTGATCCATTTAGAAGTCGCGTGTTGTTCATCCAAAGGACATATTCTTTCTGCAACACCGCTCCGGCCCGGGTCGCTGGTCGACCTCTCTAGCAATTGCCTTAGATAAAGAGTTCTGCAAACCTTTTCTTATATTAAGCTAAGAAAAGATCCTAACGTTAGTCCAAAAGCATCCAAAACATTTTCTTTCAGACGTCTCTCCTCCCATGTACGGATATCTCACTCACATATTTATGACTTATTGTTCCTCTGCTCTTTGGAGTTTCATTCATACATTCTGATCGTCCCTCCTTCAGCCTACCTCTGTGTACGCTACAATTCACATTACTCAAGTACACTCCTTTGTTAAATAAATGAATTCACACTGGACTTTTTAGAAGACTTCTACCTCTTCTTCGTTATTTCCATGACCAAACTGTTGAGTACTTTAGTAAATACTTTTCCCGCAGCGCATAGTAGACTCATTGCTCTATAATTAATACAACCACCTTAATTACCCTTTCCCTCGTAGAGTGAGACAATGATTGCCTTTTTTTATTAATTCGAAACTTCACCGTATACACGTCAGCAGCCTTGTCATTCTTTATTTTATTAATAAAGAATTCAATGTCGTCAATGTCGATTCTTCTTTCGCCATCTACAACTGGATTATCTGATGTAGTATCTTCTCTGCTACTGTTAGTATGCTGCATGGCCTTACTCCCATACAATTTATTAAGAAACAATACTTCTCTTCCGAATATTCTTAACATATTTAAAAGATAATGTCCCAATTCTTCCGGAATTATTCTGAATTTTTGTATTTTCTCCGGCTGTATAGTTTTATACCTATAATAATTTTCTAATCTAGGCTTTCCTTATCGCTGAAACCTCTAACATTCAACTTTCAACATTCCATAAAGCATTTAAAGTCTTTTGCCGACCAGTTGCAGTCCCGAAAACTCCAGCTCTTATCTTAAAGATACTATCCTGTATTATTATCTATGAACCTTCCAAACTTTTATTGCCTCATTCCGTTTTCCAGTTTTCTTTATGCTGACATCAATACTTATCCAACTTTTTACGCTATTATATTTGTAGTTCTGGCTTCTGTAGATTTCCTGTTATAACTTGCGTCTGCTTCAACTGATTCCTCGATCCTTGACAAAGGTTTTTTCTCTTAAACTATAAGGAAGTGATCCGTTTTACAGTCAGAGCCTTTTATAACTCTTGTATCTCTTACTACTCCTTTTGGTCTCTCATCCGCTACAAAAGAGTCAATCGTAATGTGGCTTCCGCCTGAGCACCAAGCATACATCATACTTGTATACAATTTTATACCCGAACCAAGTATTTCTATCTTAAGTAGCATGATCTTTTCTTCAGGATCGCAATTGGCGAGAATATCATTCAATGACTCTCGAAAGGAATTTTTCACATCCATACTGTCCCTATCAACTGGAATGTAGCATGCTATAAAAATAGTATTTCGTTTCTCAATTCCATTTTAACTCATGGTATTCGCCACTATATACATTCAAACTTTCTGACATGCTGATTTTTCTTCTTATATATGATTAGACTAACTTCTTGGCTACAATGCTATTTATCATCAACTCCTGACCAAAGTTTGAGTTTATCTACTATCTTTCTCATCTCACGTCTCTTTTCCTTTATTTCTGGGATACAAAGACTATCTAACTTCCACACGCGCATTGTATCCAGCAATTCCTTTTCTCCCAGGTCCTCTAAATTTCTAGCATACCAAAAACCCAGTTTCTATTCATCGCCTAAAACTTTTCCGCGGACACGGCTTTCGTCAACTAAATTGTCAAACCTATCCAATTGAATTTCCTTTTTGATCATACTCGTACATTTTAACGATTTCCTACAAATTTTGTTGTCACCATAGTAATTCTAGAACTTTGACGCTGTAAGAAGCTTGTTAATAGAAATACAGCAAATGTATTTTTCCAAGTGTCACTAGTTTTAGCCTTGCTCGTGAAATATATATTTTATATGCTCACAGTTTTATTGCAATTAATATCGAAAGTATGAGAATCATTTCATGTGTTCACGCAAAGAAGTGCAAGAACAATTTGAAATAATAATAAGGAAATCGATCTTCATACTAACGTTTCTACTGTATTTGCTGCAAAGACTACTCTTGAACGTTTGGAGCCCATTCACCCCAGTATTCGTACCTATGACAAAGCCACTAGATGCGTCCTTAGGTTACAGATGAAAAAGGCCGTGTTTCGGGGATTTCCGTTGAATGCGGATATGAGAGTTAAAAAGCAGTCGCTAATAATTTTCCTAGGATTTCATTGTTTCCGATGCTAAGGTGCAAGAAACTTTGCTGAAATCTGAGAGTCACCTGTGTAAGGTATCCTTTACCTGTATTTCTGGGATACCGAGCGACCTCCTAGAGTATGAAGCCCTAAGCATCTCAATCAGCGCTTGAACAAGCAAAGCTTGCCTAGCTTAAATTTATATCAAAGTTAACACATTTCCATTGTACTGCATATGAGACTATGTTTTTTGAACAAGCTGCTTCCTGTGCATCTAAAGCGGAAAACAGTCGATATTTGAAGTAAAGATGTACACAGTTTCCTGAAGAAGGAGGAAACCTGTTCCATATAGTTTTAGCTTGTGAAATAACCTTTCAAAAATTGAGCTTCGTCAATAAATCAAAACAAACAGTTATTACGGCGACTCGCTTACTTTTCCAGGATACTTCCTTGAAAATTGCTGATTTTCCTATTTTGATCGATAACATGTTTGGTCACTATAGAATTTCAAACTACCACTTAATCAGTTACATTCTTTGATTTCAACGCGCTAGTTCACCAAAACAGTCTTATAGGCAGATAAATCTTCATGTAATATTTTTATTTTCAATGACATTTATATTTGATACTCTCTTCGACAGCATCGAAGTCTTATGAAGTCAAGGATGTAAGATGTTTCCTATTCTTACTTCTTCGATTTTTGGGAGGAAATTATTATATCATTCATTTGACCATTTGTATGCTTGTTCAGTTCACAGTGATTTTACATTTATCAATCTTGTATATCTCAAAAATATTATGAGAAATTCCTTCGCATATCCAAACATGCATGGAATTCTGATATTTGAAGCATCTTTGCGGGCCTTGGATCCACTTGTGCAACTTGAAATTTTGGAGATTCATTGTTGAGACTTAACTCTGAATCGTATATTGACGAGAAACTTCGAAGCCTCAAAGAGAGCACGTCAAAATATTGTATTTCAATTGAAAATGGACATGGACATTTATTTGCTTCGAAGGATGATTTAGTGAACTGGCGCGTTGAAATCCATAAAATTTAATTATTTGAGTCACCTTTTTGAATGCGTTCTATAAGTAACTGTATATAAGGCAACCGGACTGTTTTTTGTTCACTCAATCACAGCGTTCAGGCAGATATAAGGTCATATGACGCACTTCATGCATTTACCTCCCGCATTCAAAAAGCAGGATGAGCAGGGGATGTAACGCTTGCAACGTTTCTAGACATAGAGAGTTCCTTCAGTGACTCTCCTACGGAATCAATATTCAATTCTGCAGAAGAATGTGCTGTAGGCCACACTGTTTATAGGAACATGATTTCCTTGTTATAGTAGTAAGAGGAAAGAATGAGGGCACTCTAGTTTTAGTTGAACCTATACTGAATGCTCTCAATATAGTTGAGAAATGGTGCAACGACCGTGGTATATCTGTTAACCCAGGTCAGACTCAACTTATGGTATTTACAAAACGCAAGAAACAGCCTGATCTCAAGAAACCTAAGTTATTTGGCAAAGCCGTTGAATTTAACTAAACAGCTAAGTACTCACGTGTGATTGTTGAACCTGAACTGATCTGCAAACTGCATGTTGATGCGATGGTTGAAAAGGCCAAACCACCCTTTTGGGCGTGCAGAGGTGCGATTGGAAGACTGAAGAACTTGAACCCAAGATATTTTATTGGTAATAGACGGTAATTATGAGACCGAATCAGGTGGAAAGCCTTTAAAGGGTTTTTTGTTTGGCAGCCACCGCCACCCCTGCTAATTATGCAGAGGGCTGCAGTGGAGGAATTTCTCTAGAAAAAGGTTTAAGAAATGCTGAGTCTATTGAAATGCATGAAATAGTGACGAGTGTCTTAAGCTAGGACTCGTCGGGTACATAGACGGTTCTAAAGAATCCTTTGGATCTTGAGCTGAAATATTCAGAATGAAATCCAGTGCTAAAATAACAATCGCATTGGGAAAGTTCCCTACGGTATTTCAAGCTAAGATTGTTGCTATAAAGGTCTGTCTAGAGAAGATTACATCCAGACTTGTTTGGAGCTGCCTCCAAGAACTTTTCGAAGTCTCAGGAAGGAACTGGGTTAACCTGATTTGAGTTCCGAGACATGAGAAGAATGAGAGAAATGAGAGAGCTGATATGCTCGCAAAAAGTGGGACTAAATAAGCCACGCAGAATATTCGAGTATGGCTAAAGGAATGATACACTCTAGAATGTTTATCAATAAGTCATGTCAAGAAAAGTCTCAGAAACTCCTGAGTATGGAGAGGAAGCAGGTAGGTGTATTAGTAGTAGTAGAAATGCTAACGAGCTACTGTTATGTCACTTGAAGAAACACCTGATTATTTAAAATTGACAGTGGTCCTTGCTGTCGTAAATGTGGCTCTCGAGCGAAAACAGCGCTCCATATCCTTTGTGATTGTGATGCGCTAGTAAACTTAAAGTGAAGCATATAGGAAATCATTTCTGTAAGCCACATGATTTCGGAAACATCTCTTATACGGCACTATACGCCCTTATGGTGGTGGAAACAGGTATTCTGAGGGAGGATCAGATTCAAGGTTATAGCACAATAGCTTAGACATAGATAACCTCAGAGCTGAGTGGCTCAACTGTATAAGCTCAAATTAAACATTTTAGAAAGAATCCAGGCGGTTTTCTTAATTTTCGTCTGAGAATAGACATAATACATTTCTGGAATTAAATTTCAAGAAAAAATGAACCTCAAGCTCTTGCCAGGCGGAAATTGGTTCAAGCTAGGCGTGACTGACGGAGAAGAAGAACAGACATTAAGATCAATCACGTAAAGCAGTCATCCTGTGAGAGATGATGACGATTTCAGGACAAGGAGGAACATCAACATCCATGTTCTTTTAAAGCCTTAATATCTGGCTAGAATGGATGCTGCCCTCCTTGAGGATCTTTTGAACGAGTCCGACTTCTGGATCTTCACTTGTTCAGTAGATAATGTAGCGGAAGCTTTGGCCGATTAAAATCGAAGAGTAAAGCTGACGATAGATTGAAAGAAAGAAATGCGCTTGCATCGGATGATCAGAGTTCTACTAGGCTAGACATAACGTGTACTATATGTGTGTGATTGACAACATGAAATCTGCTAAGTCTTCACTGTAACGGGGCAACAAGTTCGCACGTGAACTCAAGATCCACCAGTACACACAGAACACTTTCCATTTCTGTCTGTAAAACCGTCCAAGAAAAAAAAACCGTCCGTGAAGAAAGCAATGATGGCACAGAGAACTTCTTCGCTGCTAGATCAGATAGTATCAAGAGCTTCTTGTGGAAGAACTCTACTTCAACAAACCAGCATCTGTTTTATATCTGCACCTCATATTTGACGCCAGCGATGCCCTTCCTGAAGGGATGGTGTTAGTATGCACTGTACTCCTACCGAAAAAGTTGTCTCCTTGCAACCTAACGAAACCCAGGCAAACCAGTTGTCTAAAAACGCTGTAAAAGATCCTTTTAGTTGTCCTGAACGACATGATTTTTCAGAAAATAAGACCTTGACTCTGAAAATCAGATTCTGCAGTTCATTACCTCTTTCTTTGATGGCCCAGATTGCTTATCGGAATTCTTCCGATTAAACCACGCATTTGCTCATCATGTATCTCTTAGTAAGATTAAACGTTCATGCAAACACAGTGGGATGCTAGAAGAGATTGGAGTCCCTTTGGAGAACCAGATTTATTATCTCACCTAGGAAACATCGTGTAACAACACAGTCGCCATCCGGGAGGGGAGGGGGGCATATCCACTTCTTCAACACACTCCTGCCGATATTTCTCGTACTACGCAATCCTCGTGGGTACTTTTGAAGAGATCCTCATTATCGGAAGCATAAGGTCACGCATGTATTTTATATGCATGACCTGAAGGTCCTAAAGGATTTTACTTCTTGAACAAAGTAGCTTGAGCATGCGCGGAGTATTGTCGATGGTTTCATACGAGAAATTGATATGTACTTCGGATTGGACAAGTGTGACAAGATTCATCATAAGCGAAGACGACTTGCTGCAGTTTAAAAGTGTTTCATAGACGAAGCACGAGCTCAAGGGTCCTCATGACCCACGGATTTATCCAAGGGACCTGCAAGGCCTCCCAAATTTCTTCGTTTCTTCCTCGTCCGGAAAAAACGAGAATTTTTCAGAGGATTCTTTTGATAGAGTAACTTTTTTTTCAAGTGGAGGACGATTTATAGTGCAGATCTGTACTATGCAACTGCAACGAACTTCGGCGGAGTTATTAAACTATTTTAATGGACTTTGTTGGTTATGCGTTCAATTTTATTCTGTTGCCGATTGGAAAAAGTGGATTTATAGCATTCCAACGGAGCCACAGTTTAAAAAATCAACCATTTCTCTTCTAAGGCGGGCTATATTGCTTCCTCTCTTTCCATGGTTCTTGTGTCTAAGCTTCTGGAAGCCACAAGAATATAGCTTTTTGCCATCGCCTATCGTTGACACGTGGTTCAAAAACTGTTGCATTCTTGAATCTTCAGCTATAAGTTGGAGTTTCTTGAATAAAATAATCTAATATATAGAGTTCTTATTAGAGCAAGTGTTTAGACGTAATTGAAATTATGCCCATAGAAGTTTAATCCAGATCGATGATCTAAGTGCATGTAATTTTTAATTTTTAACATTTCGAATTCTTTGTAAATTAAACAGAAATAAAAGAAATTTATTCAGTATTTAGGTTCTAATCTTGTTTGCATACACATAATTTTCAATATCGTTCCAAATACATACATATATACATATATACAAATTCATTTCTACCTGCAGCCTCACGTCCTTCTTTATCGACACACCAGCACATGCCATTGTGACACTGAATAGAATCAAATCCTCCATCAGAATCGCATCTTGGTATGTAAGTTCTTCTTGCAGGTTCACCAGATTCTCGGGCCTCGTTTTCGGCCACGGCTCTCGCATGCTGACATGCTGTGGCCAGAACTGGAGTAACACATTGCGTGCCGCAACCAGTAGAACAACATTTAGCGTCAGCAGAACATTCTTGGTCATTGTTACACAGTAGTTCACAACTTGATGAGCTAGGTACCAAATAAGGACACTGACCTGAAATTTTTAGCTGATGAAATCGTTGTTTAGTCATTTCCTATGCATTAAGAAGAAGCAGACGAACACAATATTTTCCTATATTGCATACTATAACTGAACCCCCAGTTCGCGTCTATAACGTTTAGAGACGATTTCTCATTTCCGCTTTATCTTTATGATATTGTTCGAATAGGTAAAGAATGTGGCATGAACCAAGATATTGTCTCAACGTGGTCGAAATATATCATTCAAGATGTCGTCAAGGCGTTCTGCAAATGTTATCATCAACAACAAATATGCCGTTGACCGTAGAAATAGGTGAAAATGAATGTAATTTTATAATGCGGAAACCATTATATAGTGTAGTATGCAAGGTACCTAAAGTTCGAAATGACATCCATTTTCACCTATCTATGCCGGTTTACGCGATAGAATTGTTGATGAATTAACAAAACGGTAGGCCTGGAAAGTTCCAGTGGAACGTTACAAAAACGTTCCAATGGAACGTTAAAAATTAGGATATTGGGGAGCTTCCCGAAACCTTCCATGTTATAAGGGCAGAATTGTTGACCCCAACGCCTGCACCGGTTATAGTTTCAAACGCTTGTAACATCTTATTATACGATTCCTAGGTTTATGAAAGGCTTTGGCAGCTTGTTTTCTACTCTTTTATCCTATTGCATTCAAAAAAATTTCAAACAATCAAATTGTTCATTCAACTTTATTTGCGACTTGAGCATTTTTTTCCAAGTTATACTGAAAAAAACCTCGACTTATTGAAACTGAATAAGGTCTCTTCTAAGAAAAGGGACCAGTGTAAAGTGAAACAGAATACACGGTCTGATGTGGAGGCAGTCCTCATGCTCGTACTAAGTTTTGATGTTTCTATTATTTTGAAATTGTTATAAAAAATGAAGAGTGCAAACTATTCTTTTTAGAAGTGATGCTGATTTTGTCTTAGCCTGGATGATTTTTTCCTATCAAGCTCCGTGGTCTGATAATGATTACCAATTATTCATAAATATTCTATAAATTGATGCATAATTTTCCTAGTGTTAGCACGCAAGCAGTGTTTCCCAAAATATACAACAGCACAAAAATTATCAATATAAACCTGTCGTTAGCCTACGATCTTTCAAATCAAGTAAGTTCCCCTGCCTCTTACCATTCTGCGTGCTTGTTACAACACCCGGTACTCTTGCGTATCGTGCTTTTCCTCCTAATGACAAGAGACAGCTTAACCTTCAACGGTTTTCTTATGACGAGAAAAATGACATTTTTCTTGGAACCAAACCTAACTCAAACATGGTGAAATAATTAGAGAACGCTGTAAAGTAAAAAAAGCACCCTGAATAGTGAAAAGCAAGGTGACCCACAAAAAAGAAAAGTAAAAGGCGTAAGGGCCTCACAGATAATAAGCACCTTGAATAGTGGAAGGTGAAAAGGACTCCTAAATATATGAACCTGGACTAGTAAGATGCGAAGAGGACTTGCATGTTGGTGGAGGTAGTAGAGTGTGTTGGCTCACAGGTGATCAAAGAATTTTACAGAATTGCTTCTACATGTGTGAATGGAGTGTGAGGGTGGAAGTTTCGAAGGTGAGTAAAGGTGCGGGGAGTGAGGGGAGAAAATAAAAAGTGTTTTTTATTGAGTGGAATTTGTAGGGTTCATGTAGAAAGGAAAAAAAAAGATTAGGTTGGCAAAAAGGTAGGCGGGTTTGTATTTCAGAGATTGAGCAGGTAAGGGGAGCCAGCTGGTTCAGTCAGTAGCGTAGATAGCTCTGAGTCATGGGGAGGAGGGGGATAGAGATTGTTCAATCAGGTGAAAAAAGGTAGTCCACTATTTCCTGACTATCCCCAATCACGTATTACCAACTCTGATGGGGGGATATATCCCCCTGACTTCCCCCATCTTTATCTACGCCACTAGGTTCAGTGCATTGCTGGAAAGGTAAAAGGGTGTCTGCAAGGGCTTTTTGGGGTGGAATAAAGGGGAAAGAGGTTAAAAAGCAGGGCTGAGTGAAGCAAAGGGAGAGGGCATAAAGGCGGGAGCTCAAAACAGAGACATCTGTTGGTTGCAGTAGGATGGAGGAATCTCAGTTATCGAAGGACGGGCAGGTAGTTACCGAGCAGCAAAGTGATAACCACAGCTTCGGGAGTGAGTTAGATGGAGGAGGGACCACGTGGCTCGTTGTGCAGAAGTACGCGTTGTATAGGGAAAAAGAAGAGCAGGATGAGCGGGGGTAACGAGAAGGCTAGTGACGAAAAGCGTAGCAGAAAGTCTGCCCAAAAAGAGTAACAGAACGCGTAGATCACCGACAGGGATCGAAGGGCAGTTAAACAGTGATACCCTGGGTATTTTGATAATAGAAATTCGGTAGCTGAGGCAGGAAATGAGGGCTATGAGGGAGGATACAAGGATTCGAGAAGAGAAATGGGAAAAAGAGATGGAAGAGCTGAGGGAGAAAGTAGAAGGATTAGAGGCAGTGGCAGTGTCAGCAACGAAGGAAAAAGAAGATGAGATGAAACAGGTAAGAAAGGATATTAGGGTGCAGGAGGAAAGGGCAAACAAAAGATTCGAGAAGGTAGAGGCTAGGTTCGTTATGGAAGATGGTGGCAGGGTGGAGCGAGAGCAGAAAGGTATCTGGGACAAGGTTGAGAATATAATAGAAGATAGAGTGGGAGAATGTAGGAACAAGGAGGAAGAGGCAGCGGCGGTGGAAAGGATAAGGGCAAAGGAGTTAAGAATAGGAGGAGAGGAAAAGAGGATGAAGAGATTGATATCATGATAAGGGGCTAAGGGTGAGGATCGGGGAAGAACAGAAAGGAGTAGAAGCGCTGCTACAAAGCAGAGGGGAGTGTCAGGGCAAGGTGGTTAAAGTGAGGCTTGAGGGGAAAAGGGGGAATGATGTATTGGTGGTGAAGTTGAAGAGCTGGCAAGATAAGCTGGTAGTGATGCAAAGTAAAAGCAGAACTAAGGATAAGAAGGTCTACATCGATCAAGATCTGACTTGGAAAGAGAGGGACATTTAAAGAATGCTGAATGACAGAGCTAGAAAGGAGAGAAGGAGAAGGTGCTCTTTTGGAGAGCAGAAAAGGTAGGATACAAGAAAATTAAAGAATAGGAGACAATGCTGGTTTAGGATGAGGAGAAAGATTAGTTGAGAGAAGTGCAGATGGACTTATTCCCTAAGAAATAGGGGGGGGGGCAGAAGGACATTAAAGTGATGAAGGTGCTCTTTTGGAATGTAGCAGGGATAAAAAAGAATGATAAGGACTTCTAGAGGTTTGTGCAGGGATTTGATATGGTTGTACTGGTAGAAATGTGGGTTGAGGGCAAGGAGTAAGGTAAAATAGAACCGAGGCTACCAAGGGGATTTAGGTGACGGCTCCAAGAGGCGGTGAGATTAAAGAAAAAAGATAGGGCTAGTGAGGGAATCATAACAGGGATCAGGGAGGGTTTCGAGGAAGGAATGCACGGTGATGGCGAGGGGCGAAGGGTGCAAATGAGGTCCCTAAAGATAGGAGGGATGACGTGCAAGTTTGTCACCGTGTACAATAGGGATGGGATGGAAACGATGAAAGGAAGGGTGGAAGATGTTGTAGGCGAGAGAGAGGAGGGAATGTTGGTATTGGGAGGGGATTTTAATGCGAGAATGGGGAGGGAAGGGGGTCTCTGCAGAGATGGGAGCATCGGGGTGGGAGCATCGATGATAGACTATATGGTCATGAAGGTGCCTTAAAGGGAGGAGACGGAGAGATTCGTAGTAGAACGGAGGATGGAATCAGACCATCAGCCTCTTATCCTGTGGGTAAGAGGAGAGAACTGTGAAAGGCAGAGGAAAGGAGAAGTTTGAATGGGTGAGAGGGAGATATGGACAGTGGAGGCTACAGAAAAGTACCAGGAACAGCTAAGGGAAGTGACTTTCGAAGGGAAGTCGTTGGAAAAGATAGAGGGGATCTAAAAGTGAAGGTGACAGGGTGTGTGCAAAAGAAAAGATTTCAAAAGAAGAAGAAGGAAATGGTGAAACTTTGATGGGATGGGGAATGTAAAAAGATGAAGAAAAGGGTGAAAAGGAAGTACAAGAAGTGGAATGATGGAACCGCGAAGAGAGAGGAGTACGTAGAGATGAAGGAGTTTAGGTTATTGTGCAAAAGAAAAAAGCAATCGAAAGAGAAGGAGCTGGAAGAGAAATTGAAGAGTGTTAAGACCGAGGGGGACGTGTGAAAGATAATAAAAAGGTTTAGAAAGCGCAGGGAGGGAATACGTGAGAAGATCGGAGGTGATGAATGGAGGTAGTTTTTCAAAGACTCATTTCAGGGCTCAGACGAAGATGTTAGTTAGGGTCTGAGTACGGTGACGAGAAGATAGAGTTGCAAATGAGAAAATTAAGAAGGTCGAACGCAGCAGGCTTGGATGGGGTGCAGAAGGAAGCGTGGATTTTTAGCACACCAGCTGTTAGATACAGGCCAAAAGAGGTAGTTAAGAAGGTACGGAGGGGTGATGGATATCCAGGAGAGTGGCAGGAGGGACTGATAGTGCCCCTGCATGAGAAGAGGGATAGGAATAGGCAGGAGAATTATAGACGAATCACAGTGATGAACACGGCGTACAAAGTGTACGCAATGGTATTAGCGAATATGCTATGATATGATGTCGAGGGGAAAGGCATATTGCCGGAGAAGAAGCGCTGATGAAATTAAAGAATAGGGAATAAAAGAGGGAGTTAATGTCAGACAAAGGCTGTAATATGAAAGAGCACAGCAAATTGGGGATGGTTTAACATGAGAAGGGAAACATATGCAATTCAAGTTGAGGAAAATAGCGGAAGAGGGAATAGGAAAAGAAAAAAGTACGTAGGACAAGTATAGAAGAATACAGACCCACAGGATTGAGTACATGCGGCATTACTCGTAGGCTCCTTAAAAGAGTTCGGCTAATTGGGGATTTCGGGAAGGGATTGAAGGTGGAGGATTTGATCTCTGACGATCTCTTGTGGAAGGGCAAAATTTGGTATGTTTTTTTCCCATTAGGCCATAATCTCTTACGTGGTAAGCGCAACTCGTAATGAGTCATAATGGGGTGAGTTGAATACACGGGGGCACATGAGTCTCTTGCCAAAATGCCAACAGCATGCGGCATTCCCGGACGGTCACCCATTCAAGTACTAACCGCGCCTAAAGCTGCTTAAATTCAGTGATGAACTGGTTTTCCTAGCATGGCATGGCCGTTGGCCGCTGGTTGCAAAAACTCGAAAATGGTATGAATAGTGCAAAATTCTAACCTAATCTATAGACGAAATGAGAATTGCTATCAGCACTGTTTGCCGACATATTGTCGATTGCTCTGCAAATCTGAAAGTTCTGAACTGGATTCATGATTGGTTTTGGTTTTCAATACTTGTTCCTATGAGCAGTTAAGGGAAGGATTCGTGCACCCCTACAGAGCTTCGCATGCAAGGGTGATGCTGCATAGTCTCGAAGGTCGCCTGGCATCCCAGAGACACCGTATAGGACAGCTCAACCAGGTGACATTTAGCTATCGGCACGCCTCATCCCTTCAAAAAAAGTCTGATTAGGATGCATTCGAGAGTATTGAACAGTAAATCCTAGGTTATCGTAAAGCATATTTCCAGTTAATATCTTGTGAATCCCGTTTAACCATATTCAATGCGTTACAATTTCATATTTTCTGCTTTGCATTGGATAGAATTTGGACAAGTTTTGTTTCAGGTTCAGTTGCGTTCTGAAGCAATCAAACATATTCGAACTCTCGCGATATTAGGCATTAGCCTCGAGATTACTAACTTTGCAGCCAGAAGAATCTCTTGCGAACAGGATATGTGCGCGGAGCACTCTTACAACTTTTGCAGAAGTAAACGGTGGATAAAAAGGAAGGAGCGCGTGTCAAGATCGAGCGCGGAAATAACACATTTCCTCAGAGATGATGGCGATTTCAGCAAAACAAAGAACATTGACATCTAGGTTCCTTCAAAGCTCCAGAATCTGCCTGGAATGGATGCCGCTCTTTGTGCGACACAAGACGATTATCTAGGTTCAATGAAACGCATTCCGCATTTATTGTGTGATTGACTCCATAACATCTGCTAAGCCTTCGATCAAAAGCAAAAAAAAAGGTCCAAAAGTTTGTTCAGGAGCTGAGGACCCACTATCACACATTGATCAAGGGCTTAACATCTAGCATGATATTTTTGATAAAATATAGGTATTAACCGACGAGATAAAAAAATACAGGAGGAGTGATGGGTCAAGGGAAAACTTAAATTAATTGCTCAAGAATCTAGCTCGTTCGGTAACCTGTCAAAAATCCGCTCAAGTCCAAGGAGGTTAAGGTTATGACAAGATTATGATTATGCTCATCATTATGACCATTATGATTATGCTCTTTGGCATTTCAAGGAGCTGTGAAATGCCAAGCTTCCTTAAAAAAAAGAAAAAGTCTGTAAAGGATTGAATCAGAAGCTTCCTGGCAATCACTCCATGCCATCGATGGACTGCGATTGTAGACTGCAGCGTTTTTACAGACGCTTTTGTCGATTAGCAGTTTCTTCCAGCAGTCTGTCGCGCATCTTTTTGATTCACGCCATTCGTTAATCTCTCTGAAAATATGTCCAATTCTTTAAACAATCCGATGCAGCGTGATCTGATCTGATGCAGCGTGATCAAAAGAGTTATTGGCTTGTAGTTCCTTTGGTTGAAAAAGTCGCCTTCCTTTCGTAGGAGTACAGTGAATCCGAACACCAGCCACATCAGAATGAGCATATTCGGCTTTGAAGGTATGTTATACTTACGATATTTGCATCTCAGTATTTGCTTGTTTGTGTCCTCAGTAAAAAATATTTTTGTCCAACACCCGCTATCGAAATGCGACTTCGGAGGCTCGTCTAGAGTGGAAGAAGTTGTCGATTCCTCGGTTCATGACGTCACAGTGGTCGGAGTGAGTACTTTTCTCACTAGTGGTCGAAGGAAGTGAGAGAAATGTGATTAGCGTGGTTGAAGTGGTGAGGGCAGTCAATGCAGTAGATTCCTACAGTGGTGACATTAGATGTTAACACGGTCGTACATACAGGTCCCGAAACTCCCGCTGGAGGGGGAAGCTTGGAAAGACACGGTTACAGTGGGTCGGCTTGTTCTCTCTATCGCCACCGCGGGCGTGGGCGCTCGAGTAAAGTGGTGAGGAGAATCAGCTGTTCA
>WSXT02217258.1:366-14469 GCA_011762715.2 Neuroterus valhalla | reverse complement strand
TGTAATCTAAACGTCCAGTGTCAGCGAAGACATCTCGTGGCAATCAAAGCATCTAGTTGTAACCAAACTGTTCAGTGGCAGCAAAGACATCTGGTAGCAACCAAGACGTCCAGTTGTAATCTAAACGTCCAGTGTCAGCGAAGACATCTCGTGGCAATCAAAGCATCTAGTTGTAACCAAACTGTTCAGTGACAGCAAGGACAGTCAGAGGCAACCAAGAAATCTAGTTGTAACCAAGATGTTCAGTGGTAGCGAAGACATCATGTAGCAACCAAGAAGTCCAGTTGTAACCAAAACGTTTAGTGGCAGCAAAGACATCTAGTGGCAACCAAGACGTCCGGTTGTAATCAAAACTTCCAGTGGCAACCAAGACCTCTAGTTGTAACCGAGATGTTCAGTGGCAACAAAGACATCTAGTGGCAACCGAGATGTCCAGTATTAACCAAACTTTTTAGTGGCAGCAAAGACATCTAGGGGCGATCAAGACGTCCAGTTGTAATCAAAACGTTCAGTGGCAACCAAGACCTCTAGTTGTAACCGAGATGTTAAGTGGCAGCGAAGACATCATGTGGCAACCAAGACATCCAGTTGTAAAAAAAACATTCAGCGGCAGCGGACATGTCATGTGTCAACCAAGACGTACCGTTGTAATCAAAACGTTCGGTGTCAGCAAAGACGCCCAGTTGTAACCAAACTATTTAGTAGTAGCAAATATTTACTGTGGCAACCAAGACATTTCAAGGCAATCAAGATGTCTAGTTGTAACCAAACTGTTCAGGGGCAGCGAGAATATCTCGTGGAAATCAAGGCGTCTAGTTGTAACCAAACAGTTCAGTGGCAGCCAAGACAGTCAGTGTCAACCAAGACATCTAGTTGTAACCGAGATGTTCAGTGGCAGCAAAGACATCTAGTAGCAACCAAGACGTCCAGTTGTAATCAAAACGTTCAGTGACAGCGAAGACATCTCGTTGCAATCAAGATGTCCGGTTGTAACCAAACTGTTTAAAGACAGCGAAGACGCCCAGTTGGAACCAAGCTATTCACTTGTAGGAAATATATACCCTGGAAACCAATGCGTCCAGTTGTAATCAAAACGTTTATTGTCTAGCTGTAACGAAACTGCTCAGAGCAGCTAAGATGTCCAGTTGTAACCAAAAGATCCAGTGTCAGCAATGTATATTGTGACCGACAAGACGTCTAGTCGCAGTTAAGGCTTATGATTCATCCCAAAGCCAACTAGGACGATCACCGCGAAAATGCTCAAATCCTCCTACATAACGACGGTCATGTTCACCTGGCATTCGCACCATAATTTTCATAGTACTCATAATTCTTTTTTCTTCCAGAGGGAAAAGTTCCGCTACCAAAGTATGGACATTGTCGTATATTATGAAACAACGATGTTCCGGAGGAAGTTCATCATTAACATTAATTTTGAGTGGTAAATGCTGCAAACGTGAAACTAATGTATCGTCTTCTTCCGTTCTAACAAAAACACGGTCCGGTTCATTTCTTGCTTTATATTCCGGATCTTTTACCCATTCTGGAACTTCACCGTCATTGTGAAGAAGTTGTCCACAATAAACATCGCCGTCTCTTGTCTGCATGTAAAAATAGATTGGGCCCCGTCGATCAAAAGATTCGGGTATGGGTTGAGGTCGGATTCTTCCATGTTCGGGTCTACGTCCTTTAACCATTGCGGCTAATTATGTAAAAATAAGCAAAAAACGTTTTCTGAAATAAAGATTTATGAAGATAAGTCCCTAAAAAGTGGCATTCAGGTTAGGAAATCATCTCGCAAAAATGTATTTGATCATTTCAAGGGATAGGTTCACGGAATCCTAACTTTTTTTCCAAGGATGCCTAATTTGAAAGTATATAACTATATCAGGAGTGTCCAACGCAAGATTGGCGCGCTTCTGCTTTCTTCCCCTCCTCCGAGCGCTTCATCGAAAATTAGCTCCTCGTCTCACGTGTTGAACACCTCTGAACTACATCATCTGACCAAAATGCAGTTATATTTTTCAGAATGGAATTTTTCCCTCATTTTTTTTTTCGAAAATGCAATAATTTAGTTACAAGATTCAGTTACAACATTCGGTTCAATGAGATTTTTTTGTTGAAAATTTGACTATTTGTTCAAAAATGTGTCTGTAATAAATGACAATGAAGATACTTTCCAATCCTTTCCTCAAGAGCTTGTGCATTTCTTCCCAGTTTGAGAATGAAAAAGCTTGAAGATTTTTCTTATTAAAAGGTTTTTTCTCTTTTGTAAATTAATTTTTCTGCGATAATGTTTTCTTTCTTGATATTATAATTTCATAAGGTCACACTCACTTGTAAAATCAAGAAAAACCAAGCAGGTGAGGAGTAGAATAATGCCTTCCATTTCTGCTGGATTGCGACTACTATAAGTAACTAAGAAATTTACTAATTTTTCAGTAATTCTAGTTAATATTCAATAAATCTATTAAAAGTATAACTCCTTAGTGGCAAAATGGGATTTATTTGAAGATAAATAATCAAATCTTCCATACTCGATTGATGGAGCTCAAAGAAAGGAAAGGAGGTCTCCCTCCTCCACAAACGTTATTTGCATTTTTTTTATTCATTTGATTTATTTCATTTAAACAATCAGAGGGTTTTTAACGATTGCGATTTCTCAATGTGGCCTTTTCGTTGTTCCAATAGAATAAAAAATGTTACACAATTGGGTTATTTTATCAGGCATACATCTGTGTCTCGATTTCCATTTATATAACTTGTTTTCGATGACTATTTGGAGTCCTAAATATTTTTTATAGAGACAAACAATAATTTCCCAGTCTGATAGGCGTTCCAACGATATTCGTGAATAATAAAATATGTCACCATCCAAAATCCACATTAATGAAGTATGATTTTTGATTCTTGGATCTTTTCTTCTCAGTTTAAATTGATATCTTCAAATTCATTGCGCTAATTTGTTTGAACGTAAAATGTGTTCGTCATAAGGTCGTAAATTACTTTTTGCGTTGTAAAAAAATAAATGGAATTTGAATCGAGATATTTAAAATTCAAACTAGTTTTTTCTTTCTTTCTAATAAGAAAAAATTACATATTGAAAGAACAATGAAATTTCAAACCAAATAATTTAATTTTCAACCTTGAAAAATGCATATTAAAACTTAGAGGATTTTTCTACCATGGGGACAAATTTCTAACAGACTTAATGAATTTTTCAATGATAATGAAAACATTTTCAAAGATATAAATTTTTAAAATATATTATGTTTTTCCATACGGAAATATGAATTTCCAACAAAGTAGTTGAATTTCTTGAAAGAATAATTGAATCAGCAACCTAAGAAATTTTCAAGCGGAAGGAATAACATTTAAATTTGATCAAATTTGACAAATTTATTAGATTATCAACCTGAAAATAGGAACTTATAAGGGAAAAATTGATTTCCAACTATATTTTTCAATTTTCGACAAAATACTCAAAATTTTATCGCAAAAATAAAAATTTCCAGTAAAGGAAACCGATTCTATTTAGGAAAAGATGTTTCCAACCAAATTTTCGATAATTCAGCTAGATGTTATCAAGGTCCAACCAATAAAAAAAAGATAAACATTTAGTTGGAATAATGGATTTTCATGAAAGAAAATCAATTTATAACTTTATTGTTAAATTTTCAACCAAAGGGTTACAGTTTAACTGACGGAAGCATTCGTGACAGAGTGGTTAGATTTATTATCATGAAAATAAATGTTCAATGGAAGAAAACTGACCGAATTTTAAATAAATTTTTCAAATCTCAAACGAAATAGTTGAATTTCAAACTGAAAGTATAAATTTCTATATTGATATGGAGTACTTAAATTTGCATTTGGAAAAACTTCCTGCGTTTGATTTGAAGATAAATAAATTTTACCATGCGCATTTGTTAAAGGTGAAAAATAAATTCCATTTAGGTATTAGAGGGCTACGCTCAGATACAAATAGTTTTTGAAATCGATATTCACAACTAGAATCATTCTTCAAAAACTGGCCACTGGCCGTTCTGACTGCCACTGGGCGTTCGGGCTAGCCTTGGTCGTTCCGACTGCCACTGGGCGTTCGGGATGGCCTTGGCCGATCCGACTGCCACTGGCCGATCTGACCGCCACTGGGCGTTCGGGCTGGCCTTAGCCGTTCTGACTGCCACTTGCCGATCGGACTGCCACTGGGCGTTCGGGCTAGCCTTGGCCGATCTGACTGACACTAGCCGTTCTGACTGTCACTGGGCGTTCGGGCTGGCCTTGGCCGTTCTGACTGCCACTGGCCGATCGGACTGCCACTGGCCGTTCTGACTGTCACTGGGCGTTCGGGCTGGCCTTGGCCGTTCTGACTGCCACTGGCCGATCGGACTGCCACTGGCCGTTCTGACTGTCACTGGGCGTTCGGGCTGGCCTTGGTCGTTGCGACTGCCACTGACTGTTCTGCCTGACCTTGGACGTTATGACTGCCACTGGCCGTTCTGACTGCCACTGGGCGTTCGGGCTAGCCTTGTTCGTTTCGACTGTCACTAGGCGTTCTTGCTGGCCTTGCCCTTTCCGACTGCCACTGGCCGTTCCGTTTGCTAGTGGGGGAGGTTTGTAAACGTTATAAATGAATGAATAAAATATATGTGAAACATAAAAATTTTGAGTTGCCCATTGAATAATGAAGTTTTCAATAATTTTAGATTAGGAACTCTCGATCTTGCTTTCAATATTTAATAATACTTCAGATTGAAATTGAAAAAACTTGACAATTTGAAATTAAGAAAAAATTTGAACAGCAATAATTTCCGAATCAAAAACGTTCACAATTGAATAATTTTAGATTGAAATTGAGATAATACACGGGGAAACTCAAACACCATTGATTCTTGCGTTTGATACGACCGAGTCGTGTTTGGGTGAAACAAAAGGCGTCCAGACACTACTGCACGCTGCGTACGCACTATTTATTAGTGTCCATGCACGATTCATTAGTGTAAACGCAGTGGCCAGTGATGTCTTACGCAATATAGATAAAAACACGACTGAGTTGTTCGTGCGCGTTACTGGACATAGTCTACGCACCAATAGTTAGGTCGTACGCGGCACTCACCGAAGTGCGAATCTTTCAAAGAATCGCGCCGACCTGCGTGAAGTTTTTCGCCCTGAAGTCTCATGAGCGTCGGATGTCACATTGGCAGTTTGCAAAACAATAAAGGATCACGCCGATGCTAATAAGACTTCAGGATGAAAAGCTTCATGCGGGTTAGCGGAATCTCTAAAAGATTCGCACATCGGTGAGTGCCGCGCACGCACTAGCTATTGGTGCGAAGACTATGGCTAGTGATGCGCACGAACGACTTAGCCGTGTTTTTATCCTTTTTCCGTAGGACCTCACTGGCCACTGCGTGAACATTAATGAACCGTGCTTTCACAGCGTTCAGTGGTGTTTCGCGATTTTCTTTCCAGAAAACATCAACCATTGCTGTTTGGTTTTCTCCTTGTAGGACATTCGCAAATTTAAAGGATTTCAAATGTTATCATTCCTGAAAAAAGCGTTGAAAATAAAATAATTGGACATTGAAAGTGTTTGAGATGGAACAATGTTTTTTGTTATTCCGAATGGTACTCGCTCAAAATTGAAATAATTGAAAATTCAACAAACGTTTAGGATAATATCAGAATCTTCAGTTTAAAGTTTAAAAATAGTAAAATGAGCATTTAAAGTCGTGAATCCGAAATTGAATACGTTCCAAATGATATCTGTCAAAGGAAAACATTTGTGAATTGAGCTTTTAATTATGCCGTTTTGGGAAAATCTTCATTTGAAAACGCTGAAGATTCTATGATTTCATGTTTCAAATTTGAAAATGCATATTCCAAATTTCAAACTGAAAGCTTTGACAATTAAATACTTCCATATCAGAAAATGAATTTTTACATTTGATTTCAATTTCCAAGGCAATACAATGTCAAAAGTAGAAAGTTATTCAAATTTTATCATTTTCAGATGAGAGCTCTAAGAATGGAACATTTTAGAAAGAAGAGCTTAAAAAAAAGAATGAAAAAAAGGTGGTAAAGTTTTTGAAATTGAGCAATTTTCAGTTTGAAGCCTAAAATAGGTCAATTTCCCATTGGAAGTAATTGAAATTTCATCTCATTTTTTGATGAGCATCTAAACTCTCACAATTTTGAATTGAATGAGTTTGAATTGGAAAGGACCAAGATTGAACATTTTTATATTGTCTTTATGATTATAAAATTTCGATTTTTTTTCCAAATATAAAACCGTGAAAATTCTTCAATTTCAGAGTCAATTTTAAAGAAATGTAACTTTTCTTTCTTTTGATAAACGCTTAAGAATCGGAAACTGGATTTATTTTATTGGTTAAAATTTAGGAACATATTACAAATTAAAATCATGTTCAATTGATAATACATGATCTCCCAAATCTTTTTCAAATCTTCGAAATTGTAGAACGGAATCAAATTATTAATCGAGAACTAGAGCTCCTTTTATTTTTTTTTTTCAGTTGAAGAAAAAAATACATTTTCACATATTCTACATATTTTTATGACTTAAAATAATTAAAATTGATTTTTTGACAAAAAACCAGTTCCCGTCCGATCACTGAACTTAAGCAGCGTAGGGCGCGATTAGTACTTGGATAGATGTCTGTCCGAGAATATGACTCAACTCAAATATGACTCTTTATGAGTAACCCCAACCTCGTAGGGTGTTATGGCCTAATGGTACAAAAAAAGAACATTAATTTCCAGGAATAAGGTTTTTTATTTGAGAATGTTACATACCAAATTTGTATATTAACATCACTTTCTTTACTGATCTTATGATCTATTGCAGTTGAAGACTAGCGAAATTGGATATTGTTTATAAGAGCTCACCGGAGTGCAGCTACTGGCTCTTCCGGCTGACACTGCTCATTCTGACTTGACTGTCACTGGCCGTTCCGACTGCCACTGGCCGTTCCGACTGCCACTGGCCGTTCCGACCGCCAATGGGCGTTCAGGCTGGCCTTGGCCGTTCCGACCGGCACTGAGCGTTTGGGCTGGCCTTGGCCGTTTCGACCGCCACTGGGCGTTCGGGCTGGCCTTGGACGTTCCGACCGCCACTGGGCGTTCGGGCTGGCCTTGGGCGTTCGGACTGCCACTGGCGGCCAAGGAAGTAAAAATTTTTACACGGTCCAACTAATAGGAGGACCAGTGTAATGCTCGAACCCTCCCACATAACGGCGGTCATTTTCACCTGGCATTCGTACCTCAACATGGAAGGGTGTGAAAGTCTGCGGTGCGTCTGGATTGAGAGGTACAAGATTTGATACCAATTTTTTAGTACCATCGTATATTATCAAACAGCGATGCTGTGCAGTACGTTCATATTCGAGTTCCTCTTGAACTCCCATATATCCGACTGTTGAAATCCATATATGGCCATTGGGTGTTTTCATACAAGCACGCTCATTAGAATCTAATGGTTCTTGTTGCGGGTTTCCAACCCATGGTGGAAAACCACTCAATTCACGAGTGAGCTGTCCATAATAAACTTCACTGTTAGGCTTTTGTATGAAAAAACGTGTTCTACCATCTTCTGAAAAAGTTGCAGGTAATGGTGGAGGTGGACTCACATCTCGATCACATCTACGTTCACATCTACGTTCACGTCCTCGTCCACATTTACGTTGACGTCTTCTTATCGCTGCATCTAATTTTGAAAGCCAAAAAAATACAGATTTATAAATTTTTCCGAAACAATTAGGTACGCTGCGGTGTAGGGGAGAATTTATACAATTATTGAAATATCATTGTACAAACATAGTGTATGAAATATTTTTTTTCAGGCACATGCTGTTTGGTTTATTGTAACACTTATTGAAAAGAAACTGTTGATATCCCAAATACGAAACATCCAAGCTAGATTTCCTATAATTTGAAAACATATTCGAGCAAATAATTTCTTCTCATCCTTATTCTGAACCTCAAATATTAGTTTCCAAAATTATTTTTCAAGAGGCGTTGAAATCATCTCAATTTTTTGGAAGAAAAAGGTCGCTTATTCGAAAAAGAAGTTTTTTTGCGAACAAAATATTTAGACTTACTTGCAAAATCTAAAAAAGTTATGCAAATAAATAGAAGAATGATTTTCTTCATTTTCGCTGGATGGAGAGTACGATAGAAAACCAAAATATCCACTTATTCTTCAATAATCTTTTGAGACTTGTTTTTGTTTTTCATAATCTTTGGACGTTCAGGTAGGATTGATTCAAAAATAAAGATTATCTCTCACAATTAATTGGTGGAGCTTGAAAAAAGAAGGGAGTCTGTTCGTCCCACCAGTGCTATTCGTATTTTTTTATTGAAATAATTAGAAGGCCATTTCAAGTTTACAGTTTCACAATATGGTCTTGCTATCGTTCTAGGGAAACTGAACATGTTACTTGATGGCTTTATTTGATTAGCTTCAATATTTGTGAAGATTTCTGTAATATTCCTAATTACAATGTATATTTCTATAGGAATTCATTTCTTTTTGAGGAGTTGTTTCCTCTTCTCGAATCAGGAGTATGATGCTCTGCCTCATTGCCTTGAGCGTACGGATTGCCGAACGACCTTAGCACGTAGACCCAGCGAGCTTAGTAGACAAGAGAGGGTATGACGCGCTGCTACGGGATCAGTTGATCAAACAAACAATTTTGACTCTTCCGCGATTCCATCAAAAGTTTTCGGATCGTGTTAGTTTTTGAACAGAAGTTCTTCTGAGTATTCAGCGCTTCTAACGACCTTATTTCATTAGGCATATTTTATATTTTTCAACAACACCCATTTTTTTATAACTTTGAGGTTAAGTCTCAGTTTTAAATTTCAAAACAGAGCTTGACTGACATTCCTATTCCGGACTCTTTCAGTAATTCATAACAAAGATTTATTCCTAAATATTATAAAAAGGTCGGGTGTTGCTCAAAAATCGAAAATATGAAAAATAAGTCATTTAATTAGCTTCGTTGAAAGCGCTCTAGACTCGTGATTATTTTTATGCAATCCCACAATTATCTAAGGGATGACGGCAGTTTTGGAATTATTTGTTTATTTTACTCGGCTCGCAGCAACGCGTCTTTCCCTCTCCTGTCGATTGAGCTGGCTGAGTCAACGCGCTAAGCTCGTGCTGCAACCCGCACGCTCAATCAGTAACTACTTATCTTTGGTTGCTTACTTTATGCTAATATTTTGCATGATAGAAACATATATGGAATTTAAATAAACTTATTTAGGTACCAAAAAAAAAACTTCCATTTAGGTTCGCGTCAATTTGTTCTATTAGAAATTATTCTTCTGAGTTTGGAAATATCGTCTTTAGCACCTTCAGAATGATTTGAATTTAAAAATTGTCCATCATGGAGACAGCACTTTAGTAATGGCAATGAAAATTTTTTTACGTAATGGAAAATTAGAAAAAGAATTTTAATCAAGATCTCCAAACATCTTTCTGATGTATTGACATTGACGCAAAAGCGTGATTAAATACTCATATTACAAAGATAAAGATTTCATTGCCTGTAGATGAATTGAATTATAGAATTTTCAAAACAAAATTGAGAAAATTGAGATTCAAATTCCAACTGTGAGAATTCGTTCATGTTAAAAATTGAGAGGCTCATTGTTAATAGAGCTGTATAATTTCCAACAAATGAACTGAATTTTCAACAAAAATAGCTGAATCCGTCACGGTGGGCTTGAACGTGTCCGTAATCCGACCTTGAAGGCACATGAAATTTTCTTACGGGATTTGATTCCAGGCACTTTCTTGAGTACGTTCCAGCATGAATAAAAAAAATCCCCTGAGAAAATCGCGTTTTTTATCCATTTTTGTGTGTTTTTTTTTACTTTGAGCGATTATAGTGCACCCAAAGTCTGTTATTTCGATTTTGCCAACGAATACATCCAGTTTTCTGGTCGGAAATTATTCTCGACACCTTCCCTAATTATTTTCAGTTAGATTTGAACAAATTACTCGAGCCAATTTAATTTTTTAGCAGTTTTTTAATCGATTTCTTGAATATTTCATTGATTTACTTTTTCAAATAATATTTTCTTGTATTATTCATGATAATAACAATAAATAATAATATTAATGTTATTTTTACGTTAAATTCTACCGTGAATAATATAATACGAAAATAAATATATATCCGATATACTATATATTGACCCAAATCTGTATTTTAGGCGATATTTACAATTATTTAATAAATCTAATTTCCAAATTATCCGTGATATTTCTGTCCAGTCTGACTATTTATTAAGTAGCAAGTCAAGTGAGAGGGATTATGAATGATATTTGTTTGTGTGTACATATATTATATAGATGATATATTATGAAATATAGTATATTATTTATACACGAAAGAGGTTCATTAGCGGATATATAATATGGATTAGAATTTCTCAATTTCCTAGTAACATTGCAAAAATGCACAGAACTAAAAATATTGACTATTAAACTTTCGCACAGCTCGTAGCAAATTATCTTCATAATGTGCATCCGACTTTTTCAGTTTACTTCTTCCCCATAACTTTTTGAAGTCGGACTGCACAGATTCGATTGATTGCTCCGTGTAGTACCCCAGTCCTGGCTGTGTTATTTTACAAAAATAACGTAATTTTTGTAAGATAATAGTGAGAGGGATTATAATCCCTCTCACTTGACTTGCTACTCAATAAATTATCAAACTAGACAGAAATATCACGATTAATTTAGAAATAAGATTTATTAAATAATTGTATAATCGCCTAAAATACAGATTTGGGTAATTATATAGTATATTGGATATATAATTATTTTCGTATTTTATTATTTAGGGTAGAATTTACCATATAAATAACATTATTATTATTATTTATTGTTATTATCATGAATAATACAAGAAAATATTATTTGAAAAAGTAAATCAATGAAATATTCAAGAAATCGTTTAAAAACCCGCTAAAAAATTAAATTGGCTCGAGTAATTTGTTCAAATCTAACTGAAAATAATTGAGGAAGGTGTCGAGAATAATTTCCGACCAGAAAACTGGATGTATTCTTCGGCAAAATCGAAATAACAGACTTTGGGTGCACTATAATCGCTCAAAGTTCAGAAAAACACACAAAAATGGATAAAAAACGCGATTTTCTCAGGGGATTTTTTTTATTCTTGCTGGAACGTACTCAGGAAAGTGACTGGAATCAAATCCCGTAAGAAAATCTCATGTGCCTTTTAGGTCGGATTACGGGCACGTTCAAGCCCACCGTGCCGTCTCTTTAACGATTTCTTAATTTGGCCTTCTTTATTGTTTCAAGAGAGTTTAAAAAATTACATCATCACGGTATTTTTTTCAGCTTCATATTCGCAACAATTCGAATTTTTTTCGCAAACTGTTCCTCATCACTTTCTCAAGTCCTGTCAATATGAAAAATTAATATATTTGTCCGACAGCAGAGCAAATAATTCTCGTTTTCGCTCCGCTAGGGAGGAACGAAAGTAAGCAATCTCACGCCTGAGAGGGGGGAGGTTTTAAAACGTTATAAACGGATGAATAAAATAGATATTTATAAATGAATATAGGACACTTCATTCAATATTTTATAAATGTTGCGAGAGAAAATATTCGGCCTGCGCTAACAGAATATCGGTGAACCTAACTACCCTCTCCAGAGCATCGTCTGGTATTACCTAATTTTTCGTAACACTGATTAAACGTAGAAACTTGCTTTCGCTGTGCTGCCGGATAAAGTAGTATGTGAATCTTGAGAAAAAACAGTCGTTTGCACATTGTATGAAGTTAAGCACCTCGGCTTTGCCTTGGCTTTAAATTTGCCTCGGTGCCTAGCTTCATACGTGTTGCGCAAACGTCCGCTTTCGCTCTTGGTGCACAATATATTATTTCACGAAGGAATTATTTGCATTTGAAACAGGTCAAGAAATTACAGAAGGTTGAGGAAAGTCAAGAAATAGGAAAAGAATAAGTCGAATTAACAGTTGAAAAGCCTAATCTACAAAATCCAATACCAACGGAGTATTACTTTCAACCAAGTATTTGAATTTCAATCAATATAGTTGCATAATCAAAAAAGAAGATTAATTCATAGTTGAGTAGTTGCATTTTTAATCAATAAAGTTCAACAAAGGTGTTAAATTTCCAACCAAGAAAGATTTGTCAGTCTAGAAGAAAAATAGTCCAAAAATTTTGTGTCAATATTAGTTTTGACTGCCACTGAGTGCATTGATTGCCACCGACTGTCTTGGCTGTCACAGACTGTTTTGGCCACCATGGTTTGGCTTGATCGACACTGGTTAAATTAAGTGCCATCGACTGTCTTGCTGTCACTATTTACCTTGATTACTGTTAGCTGTATTGAATGCCACCGTTTATCGTGCTGTCACTGCCTGCCCTGATTGCCTTGAATATCAAAGACTGCCTTGACTATCAACGACTGCCTTGACTGTTACTGACTGTTTTGGCTGCCACTGACTGTTTCGGCTGCCTTTGAGTGCATTGACTGCCACCGACTGTCTTGACTGTCACAGACTGTGTCGGCCGCCATGGTTTACCTTGTTTGACACTGGTTAAATTGAATGACACCAAATGTTTTGCTGCCACTGTTTATCTTAGTTGCTGCTAGTTATATTGAATTCCACTGAGTGCCTTAACTGCCAACGACTCCCTTAGAAGCCACAGTTTGCCTAAGTTGCCACTAGTCATATTGAATACTGTCTGCCTTTGCTGCCACTGGTTATATTGAATGCCACCGACTGTCTTGCTGTCACCTTGAACATCAAAGACTGCCTTGACTGTTTCGGCTGCCGCTGAGTGCATTGATTGCCACCGACTGTCTTGGCTGTCACAGACTGTTTTGGCCACCATGGTTTGGCTTGATCGACACTGGTTAAATTAAGTGCCATCGACTGTCTTGCTGTCACTATTTACCTTGATTACTGTTAGCTGTATTGAATGCCACCGTTTATCGTGCTGTCACTGCCTGCCCTGATTGCCTTGAATATCAAAGACTGCCTTGACTATCAACGACTGCCTTGACTGTTACTGACTGTTTTGGCTGCCACTGACTGTTTCGGCTGCCTTTGAGTGCATTGACTGCCACCGACTGTCTTGACTGTTACAGACTGTGTCGGCCGCCATGGTTTACCTTGTCTGACACTGGTTAAATTGAATGACACCGAATGTCTTGCTGCCACTGTTTATCTTATTTGCTGCTAGTTATATTGAATTCCACTGAGTGCCTTAACTGACAACGACTCCCTTAGAAGCCACAGTTTGACTAAGTTGCCACTAGTCATATTGAATGTTACTGTCTGCCTTTGTTGCCACTGGTTATATTAGATGCCACCGACTGTCTTGCTGTCACCTTGAACATCAAAGACTGCCTTGACTGTTTCGGCTGCCGCTGAGTGCATTGACTGCCAGCGACTGTCTTGGCCGTCATAGGCTGTCTCGGCCGTCATGGTTCGCCTTGATCGACACTGGTTAAATTGAATGTCATCGAATGTCTTGCTGCCACTTTTTACCTCGCTTGCTGCTAGTTATATTGAATTCCATTGATTGTCTTACTGCCACTAACAGCCTTGGCTGCCACTGATTGTCTTCCTGTAACTGTTTACCTTAGTTACCACAAAAGCCAACGAGGAGGTTGACCAGTAAAACGCCGGAATTGTGCCACATAACGACGGTCATTTTCACCTGGCATTCGTACCTCAACGTAGGAGGGACCAAAATTCAGTAGCGAAGCTTGTTCGAAAGGCACAAGATTTGCTACCAATATTTCGGAGTCTTTGTATACTATGAAACAGCGATGTTGTGTGGGAGGTTTTTCATTATTTTCAAACTCAAGTTTCAAAATCCTTGAAGTCCACATATTACGATCGGGGGTTCTTACAAAAGCACGCTCTTCTGGATGATTCGGTTTTTTCTTTTTCGGATTCAGTACCCCAATGAGGTGTGGTATTGTAAGCAGGGGAAGGGGAGGTAGAGTTGAGCGGGTGATAAGAAAGGAAGTCATCAACTGGCCAACAGCAACCTGCGCCT
>WSXT02217247.1:0-17205 GCA_011762715.2 Neuroterus valhalla | reverse complement strand
CTCCTCTGCGATCGCCACTGATATGTACAGTAGAATATAAGAAAAAGGAAGATTTTCAAGAAAAATTGGAACTTTGACCTTGTATTGGAAAGTCAATAATTGAATGTTAATGGAACGGACTTTTTTTCCTTTATTGGAAACTACTTGAACTTTAAAATGCTTTATGCATTCTTTTCCTACGTCGAAAGACGTAAGAATGAAAATGGGTTATCAAGCGAAATTTTTTCTAATTCTGTTTTTGAGAATAATTGTAAGGCAGATATGATAGGTTTAGTTAATTTACAACGTTTTTCCTTTAAAATAACTTTAGTGACACAAAATGAAAATCTCGAGAAATCTGTTTCAGAATACTGAACCCTTTTGGAAGTTTTCGAGAAATTTTCTAACAAGAATATTCGTGAGCGAACTTATTTTTATTGCTAATTTTAGAGCACGCAAAGGATACTTATTTAAGAGTTACATATCACACACGAAGACAGTCCAGAAGAAATCAATTTGTTTAGTTTAAAAATATATAAACACTCAATGTGTTCTTTTCAACACTGAATTGAATAATCTTTGATGTGTAGGCTAAGGTGCCCAAAAGGGGTGTCTTTATGAACTTTGCAAACACCACCCCCTGAATTCATTGCTTCCAATAAAAAACGACTGTTATGGAATTTCTTTTCTTTTCAAAAATTTTCTAGAGGTACTGCTAGGCCATCGTATGCCGAAAAATAAATTTTCTTGGTTCTCGGAAAAAACATCCAATTTCGGTCTCAGAAACTTTTCCACCATTGAGAAGAAATTGTTATTAATTGGAGAATAAGCTCTGCATTTCATGTAACACACATTGGAATTTTTAAGATATTGTAGCGCTTAGAACGAAGAAACTTGGCTTCACATTGCAATCAATTTCTTCAAACGACCTATAAATATTTTTTCCCTTGAAATGCATTTTTTCTTGATTTTCGAAATACACAAAGAAAAGAAGATTGTTTTGTATTTCAAAGTTTTTTATAATACTTTGAAATGTATCATTACTTGTTACTCACCCAAAGAATCTTTGAGCTGATTCCGGTGCGGTTTTGCACTTTGACAAGTTGTGCTCATCAACTAATTTTCTCTCAAAAAAATTGAAAACTTAGAAAAATCATTCTTAGATCTGAAGTGACCTAGCGGAACCTTTGAACTCTATTTACAAAAATAAATGAATTAGTGGTAGTAATTTTTCGCCAATATAAAGAAATTCAGGGTTTAGCGTCCGCAAATTTCAAAATGAAATATTCTTCTCTGGCACCATAGTGTGGGCACTATGCAATTTTTTATCAGTACTGGAGCTGCAAGTAGACCTAATGCTTCAAAATGAGTGAATTTTTTCAATTTCCCGTATTTGACGACTTTTATAACCATATTATCAAATGAGTCCTTGAGATCTACAACGTAGGCCTGTACTAATCACGTCATGTTTTTGAGAAAATTGGAGCTAAAGAAATAATAGAGAACGAACTCGATGTACAATGAACTGTGTTAGTATCAACACAAAATAGAAGGAATTATTTTTCGAAATATCCTATTCATTTGCCGGAAACGATTCTCGCTTTCGAGGGTTATGAAAATGTATGCGCCCGGACATTATTTCTGGAATATGTACACAGAACTTGAATAAAAATCTCTTTAGAATTTCAAATTATTTACTAAGTCTTCATCACATTAGGCTCATTTATTATGATTTTAAAAACATTACCAGGAAACGGTTTTAAAAGGAGTTAAATCTGATTTTCTCAATAACTTGACAGATGATGGGCTCAGACTTGTGTTCAGTGCACAACTGCACAAAGGTACAACGAAGAAGCCTATTAGTACTGAACGTAAAAAAAGTGAGGGAACGCAGGTCCCCTTAATTTGTATTATTTTTGGAATATCTAATTATATGTCAAGTTTTTGATATTCTTAAACATTTTGTATAAAAGTAATAATCTGGTGCAAACAAAACCTCGCGAAATGTTTTAACTTTCATACGGGCTAATTGCGACAATGAAAATAAAAGTCGAACTACTTCCTAGACCTGCGTAATGAAAGTCCAGATGGTTATATAAAAATAATGCAACGCGATTAATAATAAATTATTATGCGCATTATCATATAATTACAGCCAACGCAAAATACGTTTTTAGCATACCTAATATGAAAATAGGCTTGCGGAGTGCAGGCAAATTTTATTTAATACTTTCTCCATTTAATCCATTTGAAACTGTGCTTTGATTTTTCGTTACTAATGATGATTATTTTTATTCGATTGACAAAAAAGTTCCTTTGGATTTAGGGATTCTCTATATTTGGTCTGTCTGATCGTCTATTAATATCGCACATTCCGGCACAGTAGCCGAGTTATGGACCCACAGCCAAATCTACGTTCGCGAGAGCCGTTACATTCCAAACTTATTAGGATCCTGAGTAAAAATTTGAATTTCAAATTGGGCACTGGCTACTCTTAGGTCTCAACTACATAATTTTTTAGGTCGGACGCGTGTCACCGGCCTCAAATGGAATGTTTGTGTGCGGTCTTCTATATCGATCGAAGAATGATCAAGAATTCTTCACGCGACTCTTCCCTGACTATCAGGTTTATAACTTATAACATGAATCTACTGAATATAAAAAAGATTTCTTTCTCTGGATGAAAATCATTTCCAACTTTTACAACCCTCTCTTATAAGTATGTATGTCCCCTTTAAATGTTTTTTAATTTTCCTGAAACTTTCTATCTTTACCAAATGACTGAAAACTATTCACCTATTTTGAATATAGTGCTTTAGATGGATGTTTGAAAATTTTTACAAGGAAAAAGTTTTACCTGAAAAGAGGTAATATTTAACTCTACAACCTCAAATTCATGGTCAAATTGAATAAGAAAGTCAATTTATGGTCAAATTGGGGTAAGAAAGTAGTGCATTCAAGTTGATCAAAATCCAGCGCACACGTAATGGTAATGCTATAAAATCCAAACTTCACCTCGTGCAAGTAAGAGTACCTAGTACTCATTACTATTTTTCTTCTGCAAGGAGATCAACTAACATTTGCTAAAATGAAAATTTCTTTAGAAGCGCAATTTCATTCTTGTGAAAAATTAGAATGCTGATTGCTACAGGCAACCATCTGGTGCGTCTTGGAACATTAATTTCTGTAGAGTATGATACTCATCGTCATTAATCAGAATGAGAAAAAAAGTTTTGTATCATTTTCTCTGTATAAAAGTTCTGAAGAAAAACGAATAACATGGATATTTTCTTTCGAGTTGACTTGAATATCAATTTATTTTTAACAAAATAAGTTTCGTATGCGATGTTAGCAACTTTTTCCGTCATCGAACTTCCGTTGCCGCATAATCGCTCCACCAAATTGAAGATGATTTGTGAAAATCTTGTTTATCTGCAGTAGCACATGCATCGAAATCCACTTACTTGTTCCTTCTGAACAATGCAAGATCAGAATCAATTCAATTATATCTGAATCAAACTGTGACATACCCTCATGAAACAAATCAGCAGAAAAAAAATCATTGATATGACTTGTTCAATAATCGTGACGTACAGTGGCTTTGTAAATCTTTTTCGAATGAGCAGTACGTGACTTCAAGTTCAAATTAAAATCAGTTCTCCTCCTTACACTGCATCTCTTCCGTACCCTTAAATGAATTTGAAGAAATAGTATAATATTAATAATGGTGATAATAAGAAATCTCTCCTTTTAATAGCTCCAATGACATATTACTAAAAACAAACTGAAATCAACGTTTTTGTATATAAATTTCTGGAAATCCAATTTTTAAAGAAACATGATTAGGGACCAGAGAGACTTAGGTGATAGAGTGCTCATGATAATATGTTCATGGTATTCCTAACAGGTGATTGTCAAATCACTTTCCTCACATGAATGTTTTTCTGTTTTATAGAGTGTAACATTGTTCATGATAATATCCGAAACGTTATTTTCAGGTATAATTTGTAAAATCTTTCTTCGTCTGGCGAGTTAGTTGCATGGTAAAAGACAGTGAAACTTTGGTTTTACTTTCAAAGTTCATTATTCCTTGAGGACCGCCTTAAGCAACTTTTCTATGACGAATCGATACCGAGGAAGGATAAAATTGTTATGTAAGAGATACCTCTCCCGCCTCGGTACAGCAGCATCTGTTCTACTTCCGGTTTAGCTCGGAGGGTCATAGGAAACGAAATGAAAACGACAAGCGAGCAGTCAGCAAGAAGTTTGCACAGGGTCAGAGTAGAAAGTGGATGCGCGTCCCCCACAAGTGGCGCGACTGAAGGTCGTATCCGGGATACTTGAACATGAAATACATATACCCGTTTTCTTTCATTCATGCCGAACTTATTCCGTATCCGCTTCATAATCTATTCCAGGGACTCAGACAAGAAGTCTAGCATGCACGAGAGACATCACGTAAAGACTAAATTTCACGTGAACACTAAGAAGGAATTATCGAATGAACTCTTCTGATAAGAGGAACTTCTACTGAAAAAGTTATTTATATCGTCAAAATTAATGTTAACACGTTTTTCATTGTGATAAAATAGCTTTTGTATAATTTTCACTTGATCAAGAACTACTGCCGTGATTCGAAAGAACACCATTATCTCAGATTCGTATGACACACCCAAACGTAGTTAGCGGTAGAGGATTAGAGGGACTTATCCGAATTTGGGTTAACGGTGTTCTTTCATATTACGGCGAACTAAAAGCTTTATCCTTAATAAAAATCAAAAGGGGAATATGAGAGTAGGCATCCGAATATATGATCAACCATCCACACCTTATACGCCATTCTAACAAATTTACTTAGAAGGTCATCTCCTGTGGTATTTTTCATCTTTTTCCATGAGTGTTCTGAGAATTTAGATATTCGAAACCCCGGTTAAATATAAAAAGTATGTATCCATAAATAAAAATTTACCAAGTCAACTGCTATTCGCGTAAGTCATCTGTAGTTAATATTAATTATAATAATAATAAAAATAATAACCTTACCGATGGTGTCCTCGCGTTGTCTTCATGGTAGGGCTTGAGATTTCCCCTCATGACTTTGATGGTTATGTTTTCTGTAGCATTGCTACTGGTAGGGTTGCACATGCCAGACAGACAAAAAACGAGGAAGAGAGGGACTGAAAGGAATACCACTGAAACCCAATCATATATATTAAAACGCTTGTCGCTTCCCGAGGATCGTTGGGGCGCCCCTGGAGCCACCACTGGGGACCGCATCATGCAGGACGGTGGTCATGGTAAGCTGCGTGATGGTTAGGCAGATCTGGCTAATCAATAATCTGGCCGGCAAGGACATCTGCGGAACGCGGAAAACAGTGGAAAATTAGATGTGCCTCTAGAGGATGCTTTGGCTGTCTCAAGCGATTTGCAGCCAACCACTTTAACAAGAATATTGTGGAAGAGAATCATCTGCACAACCAAAATGATGGGAGAATTGATGCGTCTCTATTATCAATGCGCGAGATTTTGGTCCAAGCGCGAAAAGGGCTACAATTTGAGGACAAAGTTCGCAGAGAAGTATCCCCATATACAGAGAGTTTTAGTGGAGGATTTCATCACAAAGGTTAAGGAAATTCGCAATAATCTTCTAATTTCAGAAGACCGAACTATGGAGATTGGGCAAGAGGTAGAATCGGCGGGAGAAACCGTCGATAATGAACATCAGTTAGAAGAAGCTCCACTATAAGATCGAACAGAGACAGATGAGGAAATACAACACCATAATGTTACTGATGTTCCTGCAAAACCTGTTGAGGAACCAGTGCCACCACATCTTCCAGAAGCGCATCTATCTTATTCGGGTACCCGCATCCAGCCACAAGAATAAAGGAACAGTATCAAGCAGACCAGATATGCTCAAACTCTGTCAACGAATTGCTCTCAGAGGTTGAAAAAGCTACCATCGAAATGGAGTCAGGTGACCAGCGTCCTAATAATGAAATTGTTATAGAAGATGTGGATAATGGAGAGGTAATTGGAGCTGAAGGCAGTGGTGCTAGGGATAGTGAAGAACAAGTACCGGGTCCACTAGAACTACATCCAGACATCAACATTCACGTTCATTTAAACAGCAGAATCCCAGAAAACTGCAGCATCTCGAAAGAAATTTTGGTGAAGCTTTATTGGAGTTCAAAAATGTAGAACCAACGAGATGCAGTCTCGGCCCCAAGGCGGGAACAAGATCCCCCCTGGGAAATCAGGTTGGATATGGATATCATCAAAATAAGGAGCAGATTTGTTCGACTTACCCAATACAAGAAAGAAAATAGAACCAGAAAGCTGATAGACCATGTAACTAATAATATCCAACCTCGGAAAATCGAGACACTGACACAAATAATATAAGATGGTATTATAGATTTTCATCGATAGAGACTTGAGAGAAGGTTCTTTCGTAAACTAAGTAAAGAGCAAAATATTCAGCTGGACATCGAAGCTCCTCAATTGGAAGACATGGCTAAATACTGGTTAGGTGTTTGGGGAAAAAATAACAGAAGCAATTGAGACGCTGCATGGTTTCAACTAGAGAAGAGAAGAATAAAATCCTGACTGAAAACAAAAAGGATATTGCGAAAACTCGTGGGGTAGTACATATTTAGTTACCATTGACGCTGTGGCCATGACGCAAGCTAAAAAAGATTAAAGAAACTTGCACTTGACTTACATTTACAATAAGCGAGCGTTTCCTTCGGTACCACACGAACATTTGGTTCAAGCTTTGAAAATTTGCAAGATCTGCCTACGCATCATCGACCCCCTAGGTCGTGCGATGATGCTTTGGGAAACAAAAATCAAGCACTTTGATCATGGACAACCAAGGACAACTAGAACGATTCGCATTAGGGCGAGTGTCTTTCAAGGGGAATCCTTCAGTGCATTATGGTTCTGTTAAGCGATTAATCCATAGAGACATACAGTGAATAGCATATCTCGTGGATTTGAAATACATGCTGATGAGGGTGGTTACATACTGATCAATCTTCTGTAAATTAACGTCCTGAAGTTGTACGCTCTTTCAAACCAAAAACTGCGGCAAATGATCAATGTCACTAGACGGTTCTCGAATAAGCGATTGGCGGTGGCGTTACCAGCGTGCGCGTACGTTTAGGCTCCCGCTCGACTTGGGCCTCAGAAGCCCAAGTCGCCATGGGATTATGACCTTAAAATCGGCCTGTGGACTTGGGCTTCTGTAGCCCAAGTTGTTTTGGGATGATTAAGGTTAATTCATACGAATATCTGGGTATCCTTGAGTCCAAGGGTATTCAGCATAGGATAGTTAAGAAGAGCCTTACGCATGCCTTTACTGCAAGACTAAGATTAGTTCTAGAGAGTTCTTTCATCTCTGCCATTGGAATCAAGGCTATTAACACCTGTGCTATTCCTGTTCTTATGTACTCTTTTTGGCCCATTAAATGGTCAAACACTGACCTTGATAGGATAAACAAAACTATTCGCGTTGAAATGACTAAGCACCGGATGCATCGCAGTAATTCGGCAATTGAAAGGATAATTTTGCCACTACATATAAGGAGTAGGGGCATTGTAGATGCCAAGCAGCTCTGTGTATCGCAAGTTACACAGTCGCGAGACTATTTTATTAGCAAACAAGATGTTGCGCTCTACAATACTATCTGAAGCAGATCTCGATTACACGCCCTTAAAGTTGTCCTCAGCGGAAGCCTTGGGTATCAGGTCAGAAACCAGAGAGGAAATAGAAACGCAATGGAGACAAAAAGCTATCCCCGGCGAGCACCCTGAAACCTTAGATCAACATTAAGTGGATTAAGAGGGAGTGGTCAGTTGGTCGTGGGGGCTAAGGCATGAGCTTTGGACCCACGCTAATGTCTGGTTGTGGGTTCGATTCCCGCCTCGCACTCTGGAAGAGCTTCGGCGGGCCACAGAGAGTCGTGAGCCCGGTACCTCTAGAGTTCTTCAAGTTCTCCAAGCATTGAGTAGCTGTTGCTCTTGGTGGTTTGGAACCCACCGTAAACTGTAGGTCCCTCTCACCCATGAGCTAGTGGTAAGGTGTGCAAAGGAATAGAGAGGAGGTTATGCCCAGACTCTCAAACCCGTAACAGGGAGAGAGTATAAACAAATATTCCAGAGAGTGGATTAAGAGGTATCTCATATTTGGCTGAAAAAGGGCGTCCTGTTCCCGGAAACGGATGGATTCGTGAAAGCGATCCAGGACAGGGTTGTCGGCACCATAAATCATCGCAAGCATGCTCTCTATCAAGACGGGATTGACAGGTGCCGATTGTGTTGAGATACTAACGGATGCATCGAGCAAATGATTGATGGCTAGCGCGTAATGGATCAGAGAGAGAGAGAGTACACGTACGGACATAATAATATAGCGGGTATCATACATCAAAAACTTGCCCTAAACCTAGGAATCTTAACAGAATGGATGCCTTTCTATAGATACATTCCAGTTCGGGTTTTGGAAAACGAAGATTACATCTTATGCTGAGATGTAACTATCCAGACGGATCATTATATCCAAGCCAATCGACCAGACATCGTGATTCATGAAAAAAGTATCGGGAAAGTTTCTATCCTCGACATTGCTTGCCCACTTTACCAAAAAATGCCGGCAACCTATATAAAACGCAAGATGCACTGTAAGGCACTTCCTCGCCATCAGGAAATTTGTAACTAAAACCTTATGAAGTAATTATCGGTAGCTCTGAAAAAGCATCCAGAAGTTAGGCAAGTTGCCTTCAACACACTGTGCTACTGTGTAATGACAACATCGTTACGCGACGAACTTTGGATCACACCAATAACTTTATATTGTGCCTGACCAGAAGAAAAGGAGGCAGAGGAAAATCTTCAGAACAAGTTTTGAACATCATTTTTAAATTTTCTATTTTTGAACATCTTGACTCCATCAGGCGCTTTACTCAGTCCGTGGCAGGTGAATAAACCCCGGGTGGAAAGACCCGAGATCAATTTTTGACGAGAAAAATAATAATAAATCTTCATTAAGTTGCGAATCAAGAAACAAAGTGTACAAAAAATAAATAAGGCAGGTCCAAACCAAAACTTAAAGGGCAGGTACAGCTTACAGTTGCTTCACAACCTAACCCTAAGCCATTGTTAGTCAATTCAAGGAATTCAACCCAATTGCAGTTAACGGTGTTTTCCCTAATTACAGTAGCACTTGCTTATTGAAATGCAAACTGCTTCCTAAAGTCGATCAGACACTCAATACCTGCTCAATTTTGCTCCGAAAGGGACTAAGCATTCGTTGAAGCCTACGTTGGTATCGATTCAGAGGGTTGAACGTGGAAGACATCGTTTACCATGTCGAATGGTTAATCATAATATCTACTTTTTAGATTTCTAATGGTGCATTCGCCTTTTCCTCCTTCAGCAATGAAATATCAGGGGATCTTACTTGAAAGCATAATGAGATCTTAGTTGAAAATCAGCTGCTAAGGCATGCGCTTTAGACCCACGCTGGCTGGTTGTGGGTACGATTCCCGCCTTGCACTCTGGAGGAGCTTTGGCGACCTACGCGGTGAACACTTGCCCAGCAAGGGAGTGTTCATCTCCGGAAAGTCGTGGTGCCGGTACCTCTCAGGAAAAGGTTACTCCAGGTACTTGGGGCTGGTGTTCTTGGTGGTTCGGAACCCACCTTAAGCTGTAGGTCCCCTTTTCTTACTACTAAGGTAGTGGTAGGGTGTGTAAAGGAATAGTAGAGAGGTACGAGGAAAATATAAACCCTCAGGGGGCGAATTGAATCAACTAATCTAAGAAACAAAGACATTGAAAGGAGTAATTCTCTCATGTGTTCTATCAGCGATCACTCATAAGACAATTACAAAAGTACTTCAGAGGAACCAAGGTATCTGCCAAAATCATCACATTTTCACGCACTTAGTTTTTGTCGCCAAACGTATACCCTTTCTCGTTTTGGAGAGTAGAGTACTACCGAAATTGATTATACCCTAATAATCCAAGTATCTTCCTCGAAGGTATCTAATCAACTTTGAAGTCAGAACGTATCCCAATGTCTTTTCACTTTATCTAACAAGTCGGAGGATATCCCAACTGCTACTTCTTTTGTACCAATCTATCGCTCTGCTCAAGATGCTCCTGAAAAATGTGTAAAGAAGCCTTAAATATGGCCCAATAGCCACGAACTGTACAGGAGATTTATCAGTACTAATACCGATCTCAGAGAGATCATAATCCATATAATCGAGGCAAAATATCGGAAGAGAACTTAAAATACAGTAACTGACTCTACAGTAATAACTTTGATTAGTCCACACAGAGAAAACAAGAGTTTCCATTTTGTTCCAGATCATTTTCAGAATTTCAAATCTTAAAAACAGTCAGCTGGCTACTTTCCAAAGAGTTATTGAACTTTATCAACTTGAGAGAAATTTGCTGTAAACTGCTTCACAATCGATAATGTTGTCTCCGATTCTATTGCTTTATTAAAGGAGCAATTAAAATCTTAGTAAGAAATTATAAAGTTAAATAAACAAAGAACCACCATCACAGGTGTAACTAAGCATTTCAAGGGTCAAGGGGAACGAAGGATCATACATTCGACGGGTCGACTAAACAAAATAAGTAAGTAAATGAAATTAAAATGGAAAAAATTAAAAACTGCAGCCCATTGTGCTACGCTTACACACAATGTACTAAACAACCATCAACAAATAAATTTCCACAATCACTGTCTGGCATGACACATCTGGTGAAACAAAATTGGATCGATTAAGAATTCAATTAAGACTAAAAGAACAGATTCCAAAGGAATAAGGAAGCATTAGGAAAAAATTCCAGCAACAAAATCTTTCACCTTCCTTCAGGAAGTATATGAAAGCCGGAGAATTAAAATTTACGAATAATAGATCTTCAACAATACAAGAATCTCTCCTGTTATCAATAATATTGTGAAATTGTATAAAATCATAGTTTTAATTCCATATCAAAATTGTTAAGTCTTAAGGCCTAATGCAGAACCATACTTCTCTCCCGGAATTTTGTTATATTAGAGGGAAATATGTTCTATCAATCTCAAATTATTTCTGGAGGGATGCAAGTTTTCCTTTTATCTAACCAGAAGCTATTTGTTCCTATTGACAGTTAATCTTTCTTACATATGTACTGTTTTCAAACTTTTCGGAAAGATGCTTGACCAAAAGTTTTTTGAAAAAGGTTTCACAAGTTATTGTTCAAGTTCATCAAAAGAAAACAATTCTTTCCCTACAATAGCGTGGACTTAGGCCCATTAGATCCTCTCATCCAACTTCATACTAGGGGCTTGTGTCACTTTCCTGAATGACAGTTGCTCCTAGGAGGACCCTGCGATGGTTAATGAACCAATGTTTTATCTATATATATGCATGTTTCCTCATAAGAAAAGCCAAGGGAAGAACCTACAAAATATCTCAAAAAATTTCTGCAAATTGAAAAGTTTTGGCGAATTCAAAATAGGAAACGGAGATTAGAACCGTAGCAGATTAGAATGAAAACGATTTCTATCAGAAATGATTTAATTTCAGAGATTTCCCAACAGACACTGTTCTATAACTGTGATGTAACAATTCTAGAACTATGTTACAGAACCATGTTCTATAAAGGATCTGTAACAATTCCGGAACAGCGTTATATGTGGAAAAGAAAAATTTAGAACCATTCAGCAACAGTGTTGCGGAAGAACCATGTCTTGTAATAGTGCGTTACACATAATTATATAACATTGTTATGATATAACTTTGGTCTGTGATCGTTCAGTAAAAATTTCGGAACAGAATGGAATATGTTCTGTAACTATTCTGTAACAATTCTGGAACAACGCTATATATAAAAAATTATTATTATAACAATTTAGGAACAACGTTACATTGGAACATTGTCCTGTATTAGTGCCGTAACATATGTCCAAAAGTGTTACGATGTAAGTTTGTTCTGACACCGCTCTGTAACAGTTCCATAACAGTGTTACAAGAATATGCCACTGTTACGTAACAAATATAAAACCTAAATACATAACAAATATGGAACTCAAATACGTAACAAATGGAGAACTCAAATACGTAACAACTATGGAACTCAAATACGTAAAGGAAGTTCAAAAAATCTCTTATAATTCTTCAATACGTTTTCTATGAAACTGCACACATTTTCATTGAAATTAATTATATTTCCCGTACTAATATATACAAATTTATGCTTAAAAAAGCTTCTCATTTCCATCTTCAACTTAAATTTTCTTGAATATTTGTTTTATTAACGTACTTAACATCCATAATATTACCTAATTTACTAAGGAGCACGACATCTCAGAACTGTTACATGTATCGTTACAATAACAGCGTTATAGAACAGAGTGACCTTAATGCTCTGTTCTTGGAACACGTCTTACATTCTAATAAAAAAAGTTTTATCAGTCTTTTCTATATTAGTAACATCACAAAATCCTATAATTTTCACATAAATCCTTAGAGTAATAGCGTTACAGAACAGTGTGACTATTGTTCCGCTCTTGTAACACTTGTGACATTCTAGTGACAGAACAATTCTATCACACTATTATATTTTAGTTGCAGAACAAAGCTCCAGAACTGTTACATATTCTTACAGTAACAGCGTTACAAAACAATGCGATCTCCATTTTTCGTTCTTAGAACACGTATGACATTCTAGTAACAGATTAGTTCTATAACTATGTTCTATATTAGTTACAGAATTGTTACATACTCTTTCAGTAACAGCGTTACAGAACAGTGCGATCTTAATGTTCCGTTCTAAGAATACGTGGGATATTCTAGTAAGAGAACAACTCAATCACTCTGTTTCTTATAAGTTACAGAAGAAAATTCTAGAACTTTTACGTACTCTCACATTAACAGCGTTACAGAACACTGTCACCTCCTTGTTCCGCTCTTGGCACACAAGTGACATTCTAGGGACAGAACAGTTCTATTACTCTTTTACCTATTATTTACAGAACAAAATTCAAGAACTGTCACATATTCTTGCAGTAACAGCGTTCCAAGACAGTCTTACCTTTATGTTCCGTTCTTGGAACTCGAGTTACATTATTGCGATAGAATGGCTCCTTCACTCTGTTCTATATTAGTTACGGAACATAAATTCAGAACTGTTACATATCCTCAAAGTAACAGCGTTACAGAACAGTGCGACTTTCGTGTTCTGTTCATGGAACACGTGTAACATACTAGTGACGGAACAGTTCTATCACTCTGTTCTATATCAGTTACAGAACAAAATTTCAGAACTGTTACGTATCCCCAGAGTAACAGCGTTTCAGAGCAGTGTGACCTTTATGTTCTGTGATTGTTATTGAACACAATCGTAACAATATTATGCATATATGTTCCCTTTTTGTTATGTAACATTTACAGAACGTGTCCGCTGGGTTTAATCTAGAAAAATAAGGTACTTCGATCTAGTAAAAGAGTCATTAGAGTAATATCTTTTTTTTAAGATTTCATTGTGTATTCGTCCAACTCAGTGGTGACAAAATTACATTTTTTAAGGTGGAAAAATATTTTTCACAGAGCAATTTACAGGGATACATTCAAATTTTTGTGGGGAAAAAAGGCATTGTTCGCCCCCCTCAACCAAAATTTTGGGGGATCGGCTGACCCCCTGTCCCTTTTCCAGCGCCACTGGTCCACCTTGACGATATTAATCAATATGATTGGTTTTCTCCTGGCAGTCAATTTCACTTGTGGTGATATAGAATGAATATGAATGTGAGAGCAGCATAAATAAATACAAACTGTACATTATTTCAACAACTTTCCTTCTATTTGCGTTTTCGGTTATAAATCACCGAGTACGTGTTAGTACAGACTGTTTACAGTTTGTTAACTATCTTCACAACTCAGTTTGAATATTAAGCTATTAGTGAATGAGTTAGTAAAACACATTGCTAAATAATTTAACACTTTCGTTATCTTTAAAACAATTGCGTCTTTATTCAAAAATGTATGAAACGCATTTTTGCAGCTGTTGCCTCTTTTTTAACATTCTCTCTTACTTTCTAGTGAAAGTGCTGTGCAAGTCTGCTGCAAGTTTTCAGGATCAAGGATGACGTTCGGAGTTCATTCATGAGTGGGGATAGAACGCGTCCTTCACTTTCATTGTAAAATCAATGAGGTGAATGCACGTGTAGAAGATTAAAGATCTACCAATAAAATCATATCAAATTGTACACAATAATTTTACGATTATTGGTTTTTAGATTTTTCTTTTCGAATTATAAGAACAGTTGCAGAACTGAATTCAAAAGAGGTTTCAGTTGAATAATGGTTGCTAAGTAATTGTAATTATTGGTTCTAAATAATCTTTAATTAAACACTTAGAGAGCCAGAAGAAAGTTTAAGATTTTAAGCGACTAGTATGGTATTGAGGCTGTGAAAAATATCGGTGAGCAAGTTGCTAAACGATGCCTTTAAATGACACGACTTACTTTTTAATAGAAATGTGACGTTCCACTTTGTCTCACCTAATTCCGCTTACCATATTTGACATGTGTCGAATCAATTAAAAAGGAATAAGGATACTTTGAACAAACGATTTGATCATAATAAATGATGGAGAAGTTCTCAGAGATCCAGGAGATCCCTCCAGGTAAAACGAAGCTCAAGACTGCAAAATGAAAAAACAAATTGAATCTAAATGATCTTCGCATCCGAGGAACATTTTTCGGTGTTTCAAAGTATCAGAGTACTTTCGATTCTTACTTAATGGTATGGGATTATGGTAGCACAAAAAGATGCACCATTATGAGAGCAGCCCGGAGAATTATTCGACTTCATCAGAAGGAGTTTTTTCTATCACTTTCAGATATTCTTTGTGGTAGCCACATCTTACTCCATTTACACTCAGACATTGTAGTTGGGCTTGAACTCATAAACTTCCATTCAAACGTCTCAAACGAAAACATGGACTTTCACTATGATAATGTTTTGGTATGCGATGGAGCTCGTACTCGGCGTGAGAACAGTGGAAATTATAGTCCTAGCTTGAAAGTGAGAGTTGTACACGTACACCTTTTGAATAAGTGCTTTTTAAAAAATTCAACACGATCTGCAGATTGTCGTTAGAAAGTGAAACTTATCTGGTCCCATTTTTGGGTGTGACCTGAAAACAGCAAAAACTTGGATTCGCAGAGCCATGAACTTTTTTTTCGAACTAAAAATCGATTTTTTCATTGATATTTGCAGATTTTTCAACTAATATTAATTCCATAGCATTAAAGAACTTGCACTGTTGTATAAAATGCTTCATCTTATGTTTGAACATAAAATTTATATACGTTTTGTTATTTTACAGTTTTGTAGAAACCTTGGAGGGAAAGTTGTGGAAGTTTTTTGGGATATTGAATATTTCAAGGTTACAAATATCCTCAATGGACGTTAATTATAATAATGATGTCAGAGCTGTTCAAGAGAGTTCACGAAGTTTTCTGTCTATCTGTTAGCAAGATAGCTTTTTAAAAACCAATCTTTTGGATTGGCCTTTGGTACACTCCTTTAGTGTCAGAAAATAGACGTCAAGTTCGTCAGCCAGCTATTTTGGATGGAAATTGAAAGAGTCAGATTATTTTGACAATTTTTTCGACCTTCTTTTTCAAGACCTAAAAATTTTAAGCACAGCTTCCTGCAATAAGTATTAAGTAGAAAAATTCATCTTCATGATCTTTTTTGATGAAAACAAAATTTTCAGAGTTATGGCATTTTCGAAATTCAGAAATAACAACAAAAATAATCATTTTCAAGCAATTAACGCAAGATATGGAAAAAGGCAGAAAGAACCTGTTAAATTTTGTGAGCCTTACAATATTATCATAAAACGTTTTCAATATCTTTAAAAATTTGTTGGTCAAACAATATGAGGTACAGAAAAATATAATCGTACAAAAATTATGCACAAAAAAACTGCAAATCTGGTAAGAACTGCTTTTTGATATGACAAGTAGTTTATGCTTCATGCGCGAGGCTCACTTCGCTCGCAAGTTTGAGCGCACCTAGGGCGCGCATCATTCGAATCTCGCGCTACACGATTTAAGCAAAAACTATGCATCTTATGAAAAGAAGGTCTCAAAAATTTTTAGAACTCTTACCAATAAACAATTTGAGTTCTTAACATTTTTTTGCACCTTGCAAAGTCCAAGCCAAAATGTGCATTTTTAATTATTTGAGAAGCTATTTCGATGGATAAAACCGGAACCATTGGTCAAAAATGGCTCCTTTTCTTTTATGGCCTCAAAAAGTTTGCCAAAGCATAATCGAATATGATCGTTGTTTCTCAAGTTATCAAGTCTACAGATTACAGAATACAGACTGCAGGCTACAGAGAGACGGACAAACAGACCCTTTCTAAAAATCGTTTTTTCTGACTCAGGAGACCTCAGAACATGGAGATTCCATTATATTCGCGAAAGTCGATTTTCACATAAAACCAATACCTGTTACAAAAAGACAAAAGTTTTTACCAAGAAAAATACCTGCAAATGTGTTAAATGAAATAATGAAATTTTTGAAAGAATGAAGGTTAAGATACAAGAGTGATGAAGAAAATGTGTTGACTAGAAAAAGATATTTAAATTGTTTATAATTAATTATCCGATTGGACTCGTAGTTTTTGTTTGATTCGTAACAAAAGAAGATGAGAAAATCTGCCCACTGCGCGAGCACATTCTCATGGCGCGCGGCTCGCTTCGCTCGCAAGTTTGGCTAACAATTCTCATTTTTGTTTATAGTTTTGAATTTTGAAGTTGGCATAACTTTGACAATTTTGTTTTCATCAACAAAAAGTCATGTGGATAAAATGTTCCTCTTATTACTCACCAACAGAAAGTCGTACTTTTAATTTTTGAGTCTTGAAAAAAATGGTCTCAAAACTTTTCCAAATGCTCTACATTTTTGAATCTTTATCCGAAATAGCTGGTTAGCGAACTTGACCTTCAGTTTCTGACAGAGAAAGAGTATATCAAGGGCCAATCAAAACGATTAGTTTTTTCAAAAGTAACCGTGCTAACAGACATACATACATACATGCATACATACATACACACATACACACATATATACATACACACATACATACACACATACATACATACATACATACATACATACATACATACATACATACATACATACA
>WSXT02217236.1:0-17206 GCA_011762715.2 Neuroterus valhalla | reverse complement strand
TCAGGGGTGAGGGGGACCTACAGTTTACGGTGGGTTCCGAACTACCAAGAGCAACAGCTACCTAATACTTGGAGAACTTAAAGAATTCTAGAGGTACCGGGCTCACGACTCTCCGAGGCCCGCCGAAGCTCTTACAGAGTGCGAGGCGGGAATCGAACCCACAACCAGACAGTAGCGTGGGTCCAAAGCTTCAAAGCCAAAGTTTTATTTTTCAAAAATTCTATTATTTCATTTTTATAGTTATTTTTCCTGATTGAAATGAATTCATTTCATGGTTTTTTATAAATGAAGCAGAAACTACTTGTCCTGTCAGAAAGTTAGTTTTATCAAATTTGTAGATCTTTTTCGGTGCGCAAGTTTAGTTCATATATATATTCCCGTACCTTGCATAGTTTGACCAAAAAATGAATCTATATTTTTCATTTTTTTTTGTGCGGCCAAAATTTAAATTTCCTTGTTTTGATAAACTCGAAAAGTTGTAAAGATCACCCTGGAGGGCTTCCAAAAAGAAACATTTTTTTTCTCTAACCTTTTCTTCATATTTTGCGTGGTTTGGCTGAAATTTCTCATTTTCTTTTATATTTTAAAATTTTTTAAATTCCACAACTCTGACAATTTTATTTTTCTTCGAAAAAATCATAATTATAAAATGTTTCACTTTTTACCTACTACAAGAAGCCGTACTTACCATTTTGGAGTCTTGGAAAAAAAAATCCAAAAAAATTTTCAAAATGCTCCCCCTCTTCTATTTTTGATCCAAAACAGATGGTTTCCGAACTCGATTTGTAATTTAGGTCCCTCAAAATAGGTGCCAAATTCACCATCTTTCAGGGCTCTCTTGAAGAAACATTTTTTTCTCTGACTTTCGTTTCAATCTTGCTATATTTGGCTAAAATTTCTGATTTTCATTTATATTTTCGAATTTTGAAAATGCCACAACTCTGACAATTTTGTTTTTATCAAAAAAAATCATCATGATAAATTGTTCCATTTTTCATCTACTACAAGAAACCGTACTTACAATTTTTAAGTCTTGGAAAAAAAAGTAAAAAAAAAATGTTCAGAATGCTCCCCCTCTTTCATTTTTCATCCAAAATAGCTGGTTTACGAACTTGACCTGTCTATTCGGTCCCTCAAAATGTGTGTCAAAGGGCGATCCAATCCAATTAGTCTTCCAAAAGTTATCGAGTATACAGACACCAACGACAACGATGACGACGACGACGACAACAACGACGACGGTGACGACAACTACGACAACAGACAGACAGACACCAAAGTAAAAACTACTTTTTCGGAATCAGGAGGTCTCAAAACGTGGTGATCTCATAAATTCCGCGAAAGTCAATTTTCACATAAAACCAATACCTTCTCATTATGATGAGAATGTAAAAAGAAAACTTACAACAACAAACAAACAAATTTACGAAAAAATAAAACATATTATTATCAATACTATACCATCAAGCCAGATCTTTGTAAGGGTAAGAGTAACTCTTTCATTTTAGCCATGTTGTACGACTGGGAATACAGAAATTTCGATGGAAGTTTTAGCTGAAGATTTAAAGAAAAATTTAGGAGGAGTAAGTGTTTGATTGATCTATAAGTAGTTGTGTGCTGCGCAGTAGTTCAAAAACCCAAAAAGCTGGCCAAAAATCAGAATCTCGATATTTCACTTCTTTCGAGTACCCACATGGTTTTTGGAGCCGCTGATCTCGAAAATGAAGTCAGAAATCCAAAATTAAAAATGGCGAACCCAAAAATGCGGACATTTTTCTAGAATTTGCTATGCATTCACTTGAAAATGAGTCTCAAGGGGCATTTGGGATCGCTGATTACGAAAATGAAGTCAAAAATCCAAAATTCAAAATGTCGCTGATTCTAAAAATGAAGTCAAAAATAGAAAATTCAAGATGGCGGACATTTTTCTAAAATTTTCCATCAATCTACTTGAAAATGAGTATTGAGAGATTTCGTGGGTCGCTGGTTTTGAAAATCAAGTCAGAAAGACGCGCCCGCTTCTGAACCTGCATCGCGGATTCTGCAATAAACAAATCAAAAATGTTTTTGAATATCTATCTTTTTATTATTTCTTGACTTTATACTTTTTTTTTATTAGGTGATCATTTGTTTCTTGCATTTGCCTTTTTTTTAAAAAAAAAAGACTTCGTTTCACAGATATATATTCAAATGTATGGAAAATTCTTTGAATGATCGTAAAATTTGTTTCAGACACCCCATGTACTATCTACAATACATTTCAAACATTAGAAAGGATAAATATTCAAAAGCCTCTGATGAATACAAAAGAATCTCGAGGGATTAACGGTCAAGGGCGGAGCGTCATGCGGTGCGTGGAGAATGACGATATGGCCGCGCGCAAACAGTTACACGGCGCGAGAAATAACGCCTTTTCTTGAGGCGAGGCAGCTCGGGGCAGCAAGTGAAAAAGGTTTCGGAAAATAGACACTTTTTCGCGATATAAAAAACAAATCCCAACATAGGAACTCGCAGAAAAATATAAAAATTCGCTACGTGAACTTGTGAATTGGGTTCAAAAGAAGATGAATTTTTCTCCTGCAATACATCGCATACATCGTAAACATGTTTGTGAATTATCTATGTTTCATTATTCATTTCTAATGTACGTACCTCCATTTTCAAAACCAGCGACCTCGAAAACCTTATATGGGTACTCGAACGAAGTGAAATATATAGATTCTAATTTTTGGCCAGCTTTTTGAGATTTTGAACTATTGTGATCGTGATCGTTTGAACATCACACTCGTCTCACAATATAGCTCCAACACAGGTCACTTCCTTTACATCCATATTTTCCTGCATGCAGGTCCTTGTGTTTTAATGACATTTCATTCATTATTCCTCCAGAGTCTCATTCGTGTATTTCATTTTCTTTTTTTGGTCTACCTCTATTACGCTACCATTGACCTTACCTGGATACACTTCTGTGAATCGTTCTTCAGTCATTCCTTTAACATGACGATATCATCTTGGCAATTTTCTTTTACTCTCATTAAATAATGTTTCTTCTACTCCAGACTTATCAAGACTTCCCTCATTATCCACTTTGTCCTTTAGCATTTTACTGTCAATACTTCACAAGAATTGTATGCCAACCGCTGTAACTTTTCTCTTATCATGTTCTTGATACATTTAGGCTTCCATGAAGTACGGCTGGTGCAAACACAAGCTAAGCTCTGTCCACCTTGCCGAAAGCTTTTTCCAGATTGATGAAAACGCAGGGAACTTTTTTGTTTATGCTGAAAATATTCCTTTGATCTGTCTTGAGCTAATTATCTGACCCTTTTTTGATCTTGTTGGCATACATCCACATTGGATTTCCCAGATCCCTTCCTTTAGTTATTTCCATTGCCCTTTTTATATGTATTTTGGGGATTATCGTACTCTTGCATCGGTACTAAGTAGGCTAATTGATCTTTGAATAGTACGGTCACATTAATTACCTTGTTGGTGGGGACATTGATTGCCCTTCTTCAATCATTTAGAACATCACTGTTCACAGCACACATATTCATTAATTCACTTAGCTGCACAAAGAGTGAACGCCACCGTGCTTGAACATTCCAGCAAGAATATCATCTGAACCAGTAGCCCTACCATTCTTTAGTTATTCAGTTCCCCATTTACACTCAACGCTTGCCTAGGCGCCTCTCGGCGGAGGGCGAGTTTCTCGGCTGTTCATGCTTGAGTGATTATGTCCCTCCCCTCGAGCCTCGAACGACGCAGCACGACAGCCCATCAGCCTTGAAAAGGCAGTAATGTGTAGTATAGAAGTTGTTTGATTGGAGACATGCGACGCACGTATTCACGCATCGGTTCAGAGACTATACATACGGCACTGAGTGTTCATCTTCACCTAGTCAGTCGTCACCCCAAATCTTGTTCGAACTGGATTTATAATTTCTCTCGTCTCACGACCACAACCCCTGATACTGGCCCCCAGGCAAGCGGTGAGTTTAATGTTGCTGATATTCTTTCCCCTTACGTCATCTACAGCTTGATTATTCATTTATCGAAATAAGCCAAATAATATTAGGATAAATAAATCTCTATTTTCAGTCTTTCTAGTTTTTTGAGAATGTTTTCAAATTCGATTTTCGGAGTTTACTATCGATATTCATAATGAAATACCTCCGCCAAATTAGCTCACGTTTATCGTGGCTTTCTTGATAGGAAAAAATCGATTTTACGGTGAATATGAGCCGTAACGTGTTCAAGCCGGTTACGATTCACCGATCGTAACTCTCCACGCAAACTCGGTATAATAGGCAGATGAAACGAATGTCGTTTTTCCAAAGAAGATAATAAAGATAGGAGATGAGAGGAATTAACGCTCGTAAAACTCAACGAGATATTTAGCCAAATAACTGCTACTGAAATTTTATACCATACTTGCGGAAGAAAAATTTTTATCTTTGGAGGAAGCTATAGCTTCAGCGGAAGCGGGAAATGAAGTCCACTCTTTTATTGGAATTATGATAAAATGATATTATTCTTCGATTCCAGGATGTTTAAATTTTGTGAGGCAATCGACTTCAAACTAGGATCCTATTGGGAGTCTGTTTTCGGAGTGTCTTCAATGATCTTATTAGTAAGGACCTTAAACAAACTAGAGGAAAGTAACTATGATTTCGATTCTTGTACTTTTTATTCAACCTTATCTCGCTATTCTTCCAAATCACTCATTGATTCTTTCTCATTCGTTTATATACCCCTTTTCAATAACTACCTCTTGTCCTAACCCAATCCTTTTCAATACGCTCAAAATATTACCACGTTAGGTTATCAGCTTCCTTTATCTTCAATTCCTATTATAAGTTCTCTCTTTACTTCTCGTCTCATCCCTTAGTCAAATACTATGCTAGTCCCTTCTATTACATCATTTCAGAAGAATAATTTTATTCCGACAACTTAATTATTCTTTGTCTTCCCATCAATTGTTTTCCCTTGCCCCCCGTCCCCCCTCCCTTATCTCCATTCTCCAAAGACTTACCAATTATACCCTCTCTATAACTATCTTTCCAAAACTCTTCTTTTCTCTTCCTTTTTCATTTATTCTATTGACTTTTTTCTTCTTTCTTCTATCTTCTTTGAGTACATTTCTGTAAACTACCTAGTCTTCCCTTCCCTAAGCTTCCCTTCGAAACTCCATAACTTTTCTACTCTAGAAATTAATTTATACTTCTGTGCTCCTTCTCTCACCATTTATTTAAATGACCTCTAATCTACTCCTAGTGTCTTTATCTGTCTCATCACCTTCCTCTTATGTTTCCACAATACCTCTTATATTAGCTCTACGATCTTCATTTTTTGCAGGTTATATCCTAAATATTACCAGTCCTTTATTTCATCTAACTTTACTCCATCCCATCTCCTTGTCTATTTTGTCCCTTCCTCACCTGGACATCTTTATCATTGTCTCTTGTCTATTTGGTCTTCCTCGTATGCCTGCCTATATATATTTTTTCCATCCTAACTCCTCCCTATCTTTTTAACAAATACTTCTTCTAAATTATCATTTTTACTGAAACAAGGCCTGAAAGACAGCCTTCTCTTACTCTTTTTAACGTCCTTAAAATAAGTCTGACTTTTTCTGTTAGCTTCTTCTATCACGTCTCGACTCATTAGGTCAATCGTCGCCTTCAAACAAACGTACATTGTCATCATTCTGATTTTGTTCCTTTTGAATCTTATATTCACAAAATAATTCAAAGCATATGTAACTATCCTTTTACATTATCAACTTCCTTCTATTTCTCTACTTAAACTATTTCATACAATATCATATCATAATATGGAAAATTTTGGCATGAGCACCACTTTCCTTTAACCTTGAACACCACTTCTCCTTACCTTCATTTCAAAACTTCACTTCCTTTTCAAAACTCTGGTTACTTCTCTCCCTCCTATTCTCTATTGCACATTTTCCATGCCTTTTCCTCGTTTTCCTTTTTTCCATATTCACAGACTCTATATATTTCATCATCTAAGTATGGAGCCTTAAAATGTTTCACTATGCGTAACGCTTCATCCATATGTATTACCTTATTATGTCTTCTATCCCATTATTTAGGTTCTCACTTTCTACCTTTCTTCTATACTCCTTCTAGCATATCAATCTTTTTTCTTCGATTTTACCCTAACAATCTCATTTTTATCATCCATTTCCTTCATCTCTATCTTACTCTCCTCTTCCTCTCTTCTTCCTCTCTCTTTTCTCTCCCTCCCAACTAGTTACTTTTAGAAACTCTACTTCCTTCCAAGCCTTCTCCGCCTCTTCCTCAAACCTCTAATATCTTCCTCTCTCCTTTATTATCCACCTTAGAATGTTTCTCATTTTCCTCTCACTACTTCTCTCGTCTCTGTGTTTCCTTGATTCCTTTCTTACTTCCTATTTCTTTGTTCTATATCCCTCATCTTATCTATTTATACCTCCTCCTCCGAAAGTCTGTTTCGTCCACGGAACCTATGAAATTTTTATTTTATCTCCAATAAATATTTTTATCACGCTGCTTACATTTTTCTTGAATGGTCCTTCCTCCTCAACAAGAAACATTTCTTCTTCTATTTCTATTTATTTTAACTTGCTTTTAATCCCATCTCCTTGCTTTGCCTTTTTTTATCTTTTTCTACATTTTCTACCATTCCTTCTCCTTTGCATTAACCCCCACTGCGTTTCTCTTTTTTCTTCATTTCAAATGTCCCATGTAACCTTTCTTTTTTTTATTCATATCATCTCAGACGCACGCTTGGGCATTTCTTCTTTTCCTCTCCTTTTTATGTCCTTCTCAAGAATTACATGATATTTTAAGTTGACTGGCTATCATCCTCTTCCTTGCGATTCCTTCTTTCCAGATTTCCACTTCATAAATCAGCCCTGATCACAATATCACATCAAACATCCATACTACAATCCTCTTTTTATCCTCAAACGTTCCTTCTTATTCAATCCGTCCTTATTCCATTTCTTCGACTTTATATTCCAGTTTCTCCCTCGAATGCTCTCATCCTCAGACTCATCCCTTACCCATTATCCGCTACAAAAACTGCAACTCCTGCATATGTTAGTGGAGCAGTGCATCTTTCCGTTTAGAATGACACTCTTCTGTTTTCTCTCATCTACACCTTTATCTCTGCAAAAATCTCTTTCATTCTTTTCGTCAATCCTTCAATAACTCTCCTCTCTTTCATTGACCTTCATGGCGCCATCGTCTTTTTGAAGTCAAATACTGCTTCAAAATCCAAAGCAGTTCAACTTGTTTTCCTGACTTATGTTGCTACTGGCAATGGTATTGTGCATGTAAATGTGGTCTGTAGGTAGACTTTAAACCTCACTGACATAATTGTGATACTTCCATATCTATCCACCATTTTTCCTCCCGATTTCATATTTAACCGTACTATCAGGCCTTCTCTTCTCCCACCCTTCTAATACCATAATTTATTGCTTGATTCTCAACGTAATCTCCACATGCTGCCTCATTTTTTCTCAGCTTCGCAATTGACTCGTAGACCTCTGATCTACCATTCCCTTCTCTGTTATCCTTGTCCCTTGGAACTACCTCTAATTCTCCTCCCTCCACCCCATTTTCCCCGCCTTCCGATAGCCTTCAGAGATACTCTGTTGCCTGCAGCCCGTTTTTTATTTGCACCCTTCCCAGCTTCTCTTTGTTAGTTTATCGCATCATATTTCCTTCCTCCCATTACCACTTGCTTGACCTTTCCCATGTTTCTTCCTTCTCCCTGTTTCTTTTTTCACTCAACATTCTTTTGTGATCTCTCTTCCTCATTTAGAGTACGCCTCTCAGAATATCTCTTTATATCTATTTTCTCATACTCTCCCTAATACTATCTTTACTTCCCCCACATCATCTTTTAAAATCCTCATTATATATTCCGTTCAATATCAGCCGTTTTTTGACATTTTTCGAAATCTCTTATAATGATCTTTAATTGAGAATCTTTTTGATATTTCTTGAATTTTGAATCAGATCAAAGGACTCTGGAAAGCCATCATTATACCGTCAAATAGAGCTGCAAAGTAGGATAAAGAAGATTGGCCAATAGCCAAGAGAATTCGCTCCTGAAGGATTTGGGTGTCACTAACCGATTGGAACTTATATTTCAGTGAGAAACTCTCCAGTCCTCCTTATGCTTGAGTTAATTCCCATCTCTTTCATCTTTCCTATTTTTCTTAATTCTTCTCTCTTTTTCTCTTCAGGAAATTTTCTTTGTCTTTTTACTCCTTCATCCTCCTTGGACCTGCAATCCTACCTAAAGGACATCTTATCATGCAGCTCTCGTAGATGGTAGATCTAATTATATCCGGTTTCCCGTAACTTCGTCATAGTTTCCTTTCCGTGTTCCCAGAGTCGGGTGTTGTATATCTCGATGAGATATCAGGCTTTCTTTTTTATTTTCTATAATAATAATCCTTTTAGAAACGAATTCCTGGATCAATAATGGAATCAAATTATTCTCAAACAAGGATTACTGTCAGAGAGTAACAATGCATTAGAAATGTCAACTAGTAATGAGGTGGCGACCCTAGCGTCCACTTCTTCAGAATAGGTTCATATTATTGATATATACATGATATCGATTTTTGTATCTACGACTCGGTTGGTCGTGCAGAATACTGCATGTCAAAAACCACGTCGGTAAATAGATGTGGACTCTGGAGAGTATACAATCGTGCCAAGCGTGGACCCAAATGGGTACACTTCAAGCACACAATCTGACTTTGGCTTCGACCCGGCGCGACAAAAAAGTTTCACGAACAATCGATTCCGCAACCGAAGGAATTTCATTTGAATATTCTGACAGCTACAAGCTTCGATCGAAATGATATGATATGATAAAAGAGCCTATCCGAACAAACAAATTTTCAACAAAAAAGAATTTTTTCGCATGTTTTTTGAATTTTCAATCAAGGAAATTAATTTTCTGAAAAAAATTATGAGTTTTCAAAAGAATAAATGAGTTTTCGAAGAGAGAGGTGATTTTCCATCCGAAATGATAAATCTTTGTCAAAATGAAAATTTTCTTTCAGGGATAATTCAACTTTGAACCAAAAACAACTTCAATTTTAAATGCGAAAAACTTAAATTAGCCAAAAAAAGAAATTAATTTTCAACTCAGAAAAAAATTCATAGAGAAAACGTGACATTTTTGTATTTCACAAGAAAAAAAATTTCCAAACTGGAAAGTTCAATTTTGACTGAAAGGACATATTTGTATCAAAAAGATGATATTTCAACCAAGAAGTTTAATTTTTTACGAAAATAGTGGAATTATCATCTCAAAAACGGAACAATAATATTTTTTGTGAATAAATAGATGTATTGTTGTCAAGAAAACTTGTAAACAGGAATAGGAAAGTAACTAAAAAATTAATTATTTTCATATCGCGTAATATTTCTTCGAATGGAAAGAATGTTAATTGGAGATGAAAATAAAAATCTCAATTTCAAGAAAATGAATTTTTTGAGTCTGAATAATAATTGAGTATTTCAATAATCAATAACCATCATGCATATTCAATTTACATAATTGACATATTCTGGAATCCTGATGAATATGAAACGAAAAATCAGATGAGAAATCTACCTCCATCAAGAAACGAACTTGGGTCCGTTGAGTGTCAAGCCCACAGTGATAACCACGATGCTACTGAGACATAAAAGCTCTGGGTCTTAAATCTGTATCTAACGCTCGACCATAAAAGTGAAAGAAATATTCCTCAAAATCAAATTGACAAGTAATTTATTCAAGCAAATAACTATTTGATTGCATTATGACAACATTCTTTTCATCCAAAGAAATGCTTGATTGGGATAAATGCATCAATTCTTTGTATCAGAAAAATATATTTCTAACTTGAAATACTATTTCGAATCAAATAATTATTTCTTTCATGTAAGTAAACCTTAATACTTGATTCAAGTCTGCAAAATCATTTGATTCAAATGTATCATGTTCAATACAAAGAAATAGAGAGAAAAAACTTCTAGAGTAAATATAGAAAATGAAGCTCATTTTGCTCGAAGATTGTTGCTGTCAAAATATTCGAATGAAATGACTTTCATCACGGGATCGACGATTCGTGAAACTTTTTGTTCGGCTACTGTTGGCGCCGGGCTGAAGCCGAAGTCAGATTGTGTGCCTGAAGTGCACCCACTTTGGTCTACGCGACGCACACTTGTACACTATTTAGAGTCCACATTTATTTACCGACGTGATTTTCGACATGCAGTTTTCTGCTCCACCAAACGATTCATGAATACAAAAATCGATATAATGGATATATTAATAATATGGACCTATTCTGAAAAATTGACCGCTAGGGTCCCCACCTTATTACTAGTTGACATTTCTAATACATTGATACGCTTTATTTTTCTCTGTTACGTTCCATGCAGTTTTCAGTCCCTCCTAAGAATAGTTACTACACCCATTTCCTACGTGGACGGATTACTCAAGTTGCATCTTCCGCCAAATTAGTGGATAGAACAACAAACAACGGCAGAATATTTTGAAAGTCGATTTTGAAATCCCTGCAAAGTCTTGGAAAGGGAACTAATGGGCTATAAAGGACTTGAAGACTTTGATGGTTCCATCCATTATCGCATGTAATATGGTCAATTTACGAACCCTTAAAAATTCCCGCTTGAGGTATTTAGAAAAGAGAGAAATCAGACCTTTACCATTTATTCGAGTTTTTACGATTTCCCTGATCCAACTTCACTTCCTTTTCGCTTGATCTCAGTGCTCTTCTTACAGTCTCATTGCATTAAGAGCCTTGTAAAAGCTTTGCTCGAGCAAAGGTAAATACTTGCTAGGTCTGACAGTGCCTTCCTTCCAATTTATCCAGCAAGATCCGGGGAGATTAGCGAGCCCCTAGAAATGGAAGGTCAACTAGAGTTTATTAAAGTAGCGAGGTCGAGATTAGAACTGGCAGAGACACTAAGGAAAACCACGTACGTCATAACCGTTATGCTGCTACCGAGGATTAACCTATGTAAAGCTGGAGGAGTGTTCATTGGCAGATATCCGTGTTTACGATTCATTAGAGTTCAATCGATGGGGAGCAGAGTGTTTGTCCACGTACCAGGATTTTCCAGTTTTATCTTCGGAAAAGGTGTTTTATGAGTTTTTTTTGTTGCAAGTTTGCTGTTTCTGCTGAACCTTCGACAGTTTGATAAGTAGGGTCACAGTGAAACTAGAGATGATGGGAATAGCTTCTTGATCGAGTCATGGGAAATGTCCTACAATAACTCAAGAAACAATTCATCATACAAGTTAATCTAGAAATTGTTTTCACGAACCTAGGAAGCATAGGATTCTACTGATCCATCTGGTATCGTTTATAACAATTCACAAAGTACCACACAAATCTTATTTATGAGAGTCCATGACAACTCAGGGTGAAAAACACCACAAGTTCCTTGTTTTGCACAACAATTTAGAAAGTAAATGGTCATACTAATCCATCTAGCAATGATCTCATGATCTCAACCCAAGAAGATAGTGAACATTCAGGAACTAAGGAAGCAAGTCAGACCAGCAATATGTCAAAAAATAGTCAATAACTACCTAGAATAGAAATAAACATGGAAATCCATCAAGAAATAGTCTCTACTACAATCCTCGTAGCAAATGGCAAGCGTAGCATTGATCCTTAAGTTGTTATCTCAGAAACCCTGGTAAAAAATTACAAATAAAATACGTCTAGCAACAGCTTATAAAAGCCTTGCAATTTACAGCATCTCAAGGAGCAAATGACAATACAAAATACGATCCAAGAAATCTTCAAATAAATATATTCAAATGAGTTCAGCGATGGTATATATAATAACTAAGAGAACAAAACATCACCAAAAATTCTCTAAACAACCTTCTACAACAATAACTGCATCAAATCACTAAGCCAGTATATCTGATAATAATGAGAATGAAAATGCGTATAAAAACAGATTAGAAAATCTTGGGTAGCAAATTGGGATAGATACCTCTTCTGCAACGTCTTATGATAACGCATGAGGCAAGCGACCCACAATGGTTTGAAATCCCAAAAAGCTGGCCAAAAATCAGAATCTCGATATTTCACTTCGTTCGAGTACCCATATTAGGTTTTTAGGATTACCGATTTCGAAAATAAAGTCAAAAATCCGAAATTCAAAATGGAGGACAGAAAGTGGCGGACATTTTTTTCAAATTTTCCATGCATTTACTTGAAAATGAGTATAAGGGGTTTTCGGGGTAGCTGATTTCGGGAATGAAGTCAAAAATCCAAACTTTCCACGAAATGACGGAAATTTTTCTAAAATTTTCCATGCATTTACTTGAAAATCAGTTTAAAGGGGTTTTCAGGTCGCTGATTCCGAAAAGAAAGTCAAGAATCCAAAATTCGAAATGGCGGATATTTTCTAAGATTTTCCATGCATTTACTTGAAAATGAGTATTGAGGGGTTGTTGGGGTCGCTGATTTCTAAAGTGAAGAAAAAAGTCAAGAATTCAAAAAGGCAGACCCCGAATGGCGAACATTTTCATAAAAAACTACTTTTATTGAAATGGGGCAGCTTGCGGCAGCAAGTGACAAAGGTTTCGAAAAGTAAAAATTTTTCTGAAATAGAAACAACCACTCTCGACACAGGAACTCGCAGGAAAAAAAAAGAATTCTCTACGTGAACTTGTGGATCGGGTACAAAAAAAGATAAATTTTTCCCCTGCAATACATCGCGCACATGGTAAGCATGCTTGTGACATATACATATTTTCATATTTATTCTTATTGTACGTACCTTCACGAACATTTCCCATGTCGCACAAACTTCTTCAGCAAAAACTCACTGAATGTGGCAAATTTTAGACGAATCTCTGCCATTTTGGGTTTGCCATTTTGGATTTAGTATTTTTGGCTTCATTTTCGAAATCAGCGACCCCAAAAAACCCCTTTATATCCATTTTATAGTAAGTGCATGGAAAATTTTAGAAATATGTCTGCTATTTTAGGTCCGTCCTTTTGAGTTTTAGATTTTCGACTTCATTTTCGAAATCAACGACCCCAAAAACTTTATATGGGTACTCAAACGAAGTGAAATCCGAGATTCTGATTTTCGGCCAGCTTTTTGGGGATTTGAACCACTGTGATGCTGGTCATTTGAACATTACAATCGCCTCACAATATAGCTCCAACACAGGTCGCTGAATAATCTCACTCGGAATAACTCCGAGTGGAGAGTCTTCCAAAGCCATTATATTCATCTACTGGGAAAACCTCTTCACGCAAGTTGGGCGTTTTTGGGGTCGCTGATTTCAAGAAGGAAGTGAGAAATCAAAAATTCAAAATGACGGAGCCCAAATGGCGGCCACTTTTATAAAAAAAGACTTTTCTCGAAATAGGGCAGCTCAGGGCAGCCAGTGAAGAAGGTTTCGAAAAGTAGAAATTTTCCCCCAATAGAAAGAACCAATCTTGAAGCAGGAACTCGCAGGAAAAAAAATTCTCTGCGTTAACTTGTAAATAGGGTACAAAGGAAGATGAATTTTTCCCCTGCCATACATAGCACACATCGTAAGTATGTTTGTGAAATATACCTACTTAATTATTTATTCTTATTGTACGTACCTTCACCAGCCTTTTCCATGTTTGGGAAATTTCGGAAACTCTTCACATTAATAGAGAAGGGAAAGAAGATCATATCTTTTATTTGAAATATTTGATTCGAAATAAATAAAAGTAACAATGAAATAACAATAAATAAAAAAAAGGTTCAATTTCGAACCGTCAAAGAGGAAATTTCCAGCAAAAAACATGAATTTTCAATATAGAAAGATTATTCATTCAAAAAGGAACAAAATATTATAATTTTCTTCAAAAACAGATTTTTTAGACAAGAGAAAAAAAAATTGTATTCAACCGAAGAGGATTTCCAATCAAGACAGATTTCCCATCCAAAAAGAAAAGGAATTTCAACGAAAATGTTTACCATTCAAGCCAAAAAGACGAATTTGCTAGAAAACAATTTAATGTTCAGCTCGAAAATATAATTTTGAACAAGACATTTGGTTTTTAAAATAAATTTGATGTTTCAACAACGAAGTTGAGCTTCTCACCATAATATAATGAATTTTTAATCCGAAGAGACAATTTTTCAACAAGATAGTAAGTTAAATCTTTGAAAAGAAAGGATGAGTATAAGAAATTAATAAGAATTTTCATTCATTACAGACGTAAGAATAACAGTTTGAATTGACATTAAACTCCATATTTATTACTTTGAAGATATTAGGTCAAACAAGTTAAAATTTTACTTCGAAAGTTAAGTTTATTTTCCATAATAAAATCTTTAATTTCAACAAATCAATTAGCTATTCAACTTAATAATTGTCAGATATTTGTTAATTGCAATTATCTACGAAAATGTCATGTGACAAATTAGTATTTTTAAAAGCCAGTACTCTGTGTACGTGATAAAATCTGAAATAATGATCATATTGGAATGTGCTTTGACACAATTTTTTTGAACAAGTTCGTTTTTCAGCACGTTTTACTCTACAAATATTGTTAAAAAGATGTTATAATATCAATTCTTATATCATTCAATTCGCAAGACTTTGAGCTTCCACAAGTGTCTTTCTAGAATATTATGCGATTTTCGGTTAGAGCTAGAGAGATGATCAAAGTGAGGGACGTGTACTTTGGCCATTCGAATCTCGCGCTTCGCGCTCGATAATGTATTTAACTCACGCTACGCGCTCAGTTTTCTTTTCACCTCGCGCTTCGCGCTCGGCTTCATACGTATTTCATTTAGTTTACAGTGTAACACATGCACAGAATTCCAAATACTGCAAAACTGCTGAAAATCTCAACTTCTATAAAGATTTTTTTTTTTTTTTCATTTATGATAAAAAATTTCTTATTTTGAATTCACTTAAGGCTCTACTGTCCTTAAAAAACACATTCTCATTACAATACTCGCCACTGATATTTACATCTTGCATAATTTGGCTAGCAAATTAAATTTTTCATTGTTTAAAAAGCGTTGTCATAATTAAACACCGTATTGGGAAAAATTCCATGTAAAACTTTCAAAACTTTTTAAGATGAACAATTTTTTATGAATGATCTCTTCTTGTCTCTTATTGTTTGGCTTGAAGATGGAATTTTTTATTTTTGGAAGTGTGTTATCACGATGAGAACGAAAACTATTTGTCCTATCGAAAAATAATCAACAATGATTTTGTAGACTTTTCAAGGTAAACCATTCTTATTTCTTTCATTTTTTGCATATCTCGCATAGTTTTTTTCAAAAATGGAACTTTTCATCTTTGGTAACATTTTTCTCGATTCAAACAAAAACTATGCACCTGATGAAAAAATGGTGTATAGAAAATTTATAGGTCTTTTTAAAATAAATAACTTTTTATGTTAATATTTTTTCACACCTTGCATAGTTTGAGCGGAAACATGCATTTTTGATTTTTCGAAAAGCGATTTTGATGGATAAAACCAGAAGTTTATTTTTCATTATTTTTTGTGCGATCAAGATTGGAATTTTCGATTTTCTGAGAAAATTCGAAAAGTTGTATAAACGATCTTGTACGGCTCGCAAGAAGAAACCTTTTTTCCTCCTAACTTTTTTTCAATCTTGCGTTATTTGGCTGAAACTCCTCATTTTCGTTTATATTTTTGAATTTTGAAAATGCCACAACTCTGGCCATTTTGTTTTTATCAACAAAAAAATCATCAATATAAATTTTTTCACTTTTTACCTACTACAAGAAACCGTACTTACGATTTTTGATTCTTGGAAAAAAAATCCAAAAAAAATTTCAAAATGCTCTCACTCTTTGATTTTTCATCCAAAATAGCTGGAAAACGAACTCGTCCTTTCTTTTCCGGTTTTGGAAAAATGTGCCAAAGCATGATCGAATATGATCATTCGTTCCAAAGTTATCGGGTTCACAGATCATTTTTCATTATTTTTTGTGTGATCAAAATGGGAATTTTCGATTTTTTGAGAAAATCCGAAAATTCGTATTCACAATCTTGTAGGGCTCCTGAAGAGAAACATTTTTTCTTTCTGACTTTCTTTTCAATCTTGCGTTATTTGGCTAAAAATTCACATTTTCTGTATAGGTTTTTGAATTTTGAAAATGCTACAACCCTGACAATTTTGGTTTTATCAAAGAAAATCATAAAGATAAATTGCTTCAATTTTTACCTACTACGAGAAACTGTACCTACAATTTTTAGCTTTGGAAAAAAAAGTCCAAAAATTGTTTTTTAATGCTCCCCCTCTTTCATTTGCCATCCAAAATAGCTAGTTAACGGGCTCGTCTTGTCTTTTCGGTCCCGCAAAATGGGTGCCAACGCAGGATCGAATATGATCATTCTTTCTACAGTTATCGAGTTCACAGATTACCTTTCATTATTCTTCGTGGGATCAAAATTGGAATATTCGATTTTTTGAGAAAATTCAAAAAGTTGTATTCACCATCTTTTAGGGCTCCCGAAAAGAAACATTTTTTTTCTCTGACTTTCTTCTCAATCTTATTGCGTTATTTGGCTGAAATTCATCATTTTATTTTATATTTTTGAATTTTGAAAATGCCACAACTCATTCAATTTTGTTTTTATAAAAAAAAATCATAAGAATAAAATGTTTCACTTTTTACCTTCTATAAGAAACCGTACTTACAATTCTTGAATCTAGGAAAAAAAGTTCAAAAAAATGCTCAAAATGTTCCCGCTCCTGCATTTTTCATCCAAAATAGCTGGGTAACGAACTCGGCCTGTCTTTTTGGTCCCTCGAAATGTGTGCCAAAGGGAAATCCAATCCGACCATTCTTTCGAAAGTTATCGAGTACACAGACTACAGACTACAGACTACAGATAGGCAGACCGACATACGGACAGACAGACAGACCGACAGACAGGCGGACAGACAGACAGGCAGGCAGGCACCTTCGTAAAAACCATTTTTTCTGACTTAGGGGGTCTCAAAACGTAGAGATTTCATCAAATCCGGGAAAGTTTCTGCGATATAACGATTCAGAAAGTTGTAAGCGTCATTGTAAGCATGAGCACGTCACGTATATACCTCTGTAGCTCTAATATGAGTAAAAATAGTTTCTATTGGTGATTTCAACTTATGTTTAA
>WSXT02217225.1:0-17206 GCA_011762715.2 Neuroterus valhalla | reverse complement strand
ATATCACTCATCCCACGGTCGTGAGACGTGGCCATAGGAGTATTTAACCGCGCTTCGACTGGGAGCTGGTGCCATTCTTTAAATGACAGTTGCTCCCGGGCGGACCCTGCGGTGGTTGTTTAACCAAATTTTGATTTATATATATATAGACCAGAGGCTGACCGGAGAGGGAGTGGTTGCAAGGTTTGCGGGACGTTCTAAATAGGTAAGGCGTTGGGAGACGTAGAGGTGCAAGGGCTTGCATGATAAGATCTATGTACACGTGATTATCCAAATGTTCTCGGATATTCCTCAAATGTTAAGGGATCTCATGGAAAGTTTGAGAAACTATGGGAAAGCTTGGAATATGCATGGAATCTGATGATGGTTTGAGAAACCTATGGAAAGTTTATGAAATTTTTTGGGAGGATTGGAAAATGTATAGGGACTTTATGATACTCATAAGAATATGGAAATTGAGAAAAATTGAAGAGATTACTCTTTTCTTGTAAGATTTCAAGATTTTCTGGAAGGATTGAGAAATGTATAGTAACTTTTTGAATCTTATGTATATATCTAGCAAATTTGGCTATTTTGGTAAATTCTCGGTGTGTAATAAATATTAATAAACATGAAGATTACTAGAAATATATGCAGTATTATGCAAAATTCATGATTTCCTTCAAATTTCTGAACATATGAACGGTCTTCTTCTTCAAGAGACCAAACTTCAGGAGACTGTTTCCCCTCCAATGTTCAACACAACCAATCATGCCTCTTTTCGTTGTGGCTTTGTTTTTTATTTTCCCTTCTTCCTTTATGTACTTTTCTTACATGACTCATGTTCTTTAGGACTGACGTTATGCACTTTATGATTTAGCTCTTGGCTTCAGGTTAGCAGTTGGGTGGATACTTTTCACAATGAAAAACACGAATAATAATATAGCCTTGGATGATACGATTGGGACTTTCATTAATGGAACGCGTGCCACCGGAGGAGTTTCAGGTGATGAATGAAGACTGGGTGTGTGAAATGGCAGAAAGAGTGAATTATCTGAAGCAAAAGAAATTTCGGGATACTATGCGGGTTAGAAAGCTAGATATTCTGTGCGTACCGGAAACAATGAAAAAAATATGTGATATTGAGGTGGATAATGAACTCGAACTCTCGTTAGGCGTAGACAATGACCCGCGCGGTAGCCAAGGAAACGGTCTAATTATGAATGAGAGAGATCCATATCACGTTATAAAGTATAAATGTGTATCTTCTAGATTATTATGGTCATATGGTCCCTATTACTATGCTCCTTTTGAAGGTGACACTACGGAGGCGAAAGAAATCTTCTAGGACTCGTTGAATGATGTCATGGAAAGATGCGATTCTGGCGAGAGAATAATATTACTCGGGAACATGAATAGCTGTGATGGTGTGCAGCGCGAAGGTACCGAGAGAGTCCTTGGTTATTTCTATGACCCGAAAAAAACGGTAATGGGGGTAAATGTATTAGTTTATGTTCAGAAGAGGGTTTGTTCTGTACAAACACTTGGTTTAGGCATACAATGATACACATGTATACTTGGTGCAGAGAAGAGAGCCATAGTATGATCGACTTTGTAGGAGCAAATGAAAGACTGAGGAGGGGAAGTAGAAGATACAAGGGGTTTGAAAGGTTCTGAATGCGGAGCAAATCACTAACTCATAGTTTCCTAATTGAACCTTTGTAATTTTGTCTATCTGTCTAATTACAGTGTGTTTCTATTATCTTGAGACATTGACATATCTCAGGAAATTCGCATCTCCCAAAACAGTTTCTATGACAACATTTTTTATCTTCCAGGGAAAAAAGGACTCCGAAAAAATTTATCCCACACATTACACCTTATGAGCGGGGTACGGGACATGAAATTCATACAGGAACCTATGCAGCGCCATCTGGCACGAATCGAAAAAAGATTTCAAATAACTCATTGAAGACATTTTTTTCGTAGGATACGTATTTCTAGACAAATTTCGATGTCTCAAGATACAGTTAATCCTATTTCGCTTATTTATTGAACAAAACTATTGTCAAATAGCGATTCGGGTAGCTGGAGGAATCATTTTCAGCGTCTAATCTATGCGTGTTCTAAAAAAAGAATTGAATTCAAAATATTTTATGGAGCAGTGCGATGTAATCTGCAACGCAAATTCCATAGTACTACGATACATTGGGCCCTTAATACTTTAATTGATTTAAACTGATCTATTTTACAAAATGTTAATGAAAATTTGAAATCTACCACTTATAAAAATTAATAGTCATATATATATATAGTTCGGTTCGGTTCCTTTGGAATCAAATCAGTGGAGCTATGACAAAGACACCGTACACGTCCTCAGGTTGTGGATGGAGGGTCCCTCTGCCGAGGGTTTCTGCTGAATACGGTTACGAAAACAATGAGCAGTCGCGGACAATTGTCCAAGGATGATCCCGAAGTAAAAATCCCCAAGTTAAGGCGTAAACAATTGTGCTGAAAGCTGAATGGCACCTGGTAGTGGTGTCCTTTACGGTGTCTCCAGAATACTGGGCGACCTTCTAGAGTATGCAGCCCTACTCTTGCATGCGCGGCTCTGCGATAGTGGACAATTCCTTCTCTAGCTACTCGTGGGCATAACTATGGAAGAACAAAATCCAAATCCAGTTATGAATGCGGTTCAAAATGATAGAACGCGCAGAGCGGTCGACAATGGTTCGGCCAGTATTGCCGATCGTTCCAGAGTTCGGGGTGCTACGAAGCTAGTACTGTCCCTGATCGCAAAGGTTACATGGCACCCCTGCAAACTCTCTGGTGCCAGAAACACCCAGAGCTCTCGAACCTTCTACAGCAAGTGTTGAGAAACCGTGCCGTTAACCTTCCGCGAACCAGAGATGTGTGCGTAACGCTTTCTCAACCACTGCAGAAACAAGACGCAGACGAAAATCAGGAAGTGACATTGAGGTTTCTCCCAAGCCCCATGATCTGGCTGAAATGGATATTACACTTCGTGAGGATCTCTCAAAGGATTCCGACCTCTGGATCATCCCTTGTTCAGTCTATGATTCGGCGAGAGCTTTGGCTGATTCAAATTAAAAGTCCAAAGCAACGATTTATGAAAAAACTAGGAACCGCTTGCATCAACTAAACAAGAAGATTCGCTGGGCAAGACAAGTCCGGAAGTTCGCTCACGAAATGAGGATCCATTATCAAATATTGAAAATGTCAAAGCTCATGACTATCAAGCAGCACATTGTTTATAAAATACGAGTGCTATCTGGCGCAAGGGAGAGAATTAAAAAGAAGGAGGGGTGGGTCCGGGAGAATTAAAAGTTTCTCGCTCGCCAGTCTCGCGTTATTAGCGATCCTCCTTTTTTTGTCAAAAACCCACTAATGTACTCCTACCGAAAAAAGGCGACTTGTTCAACCCAAAGAACTACAGGCCAATAACTTGTCTGAAGACGCTGTATGAGATCTTTACATCTATCCTGAATGACAGGATTGTTCGGGTAATTGGACCTGTGTGGAATGAGATTTACGAACAATTAGGACCAAAAAGAGGCTCAGCAGGCTGTCGGGAAAACCTGCTGATCGACAGTAGTGTCTGCAAAGATGCTGCAAACTACAAGCGCAGTCTGTCGATGGCCTGTATTGATTACCAGAAAGCTTTTGATTCAACTTCCATAGACTTATCATCCGTCTGTTGAAAAGCTTGAAGGTTAACGCAAATATAGTAGGATGCATAGAAAGATTGATACCCTGTAGGAAGACCAAATTTACTATTACTCTGGGAAACATCGTGTGACTAACAACAGTGTCACTTTCCATAGAGGTGTCTTTCAGGGTGACGCAATGAGCCCTTTCCTCTTTTGCATCACACTATTGCCTCTATCCCTCGCACTCCGCGATTCTCGTGGGTACCTCTGTGGTAGAACTAATGTTCGCGAGCATAAAGTCATTGATATATTTTAAAGGGATGACTTGAAGATCTATGCTTCTGGAAACAACATCTCGAAAGTGCTCTAAGTATCCTAGGGAGGTAAACACGAGAAATCGGTATAGACTTTGGATTAGATAAGTGCGCCAAGATCCATCTGAAACGTGGACGTACAGGAGGTATAGATAAGGACCTGAGCTCGTGGACGGAAGTGCTATAGACACCTAAGTGCTGGAGAGAACTACAAAGCAGATATAAACAAGATATCGGTGACTAACCTGCTTGCCATCCCGGTTCTATTCTATTCGTTCGTGGTAGCGTGGTAGTCGTTTCGTGGAATCACGAAATGAGTGGTGAAGAAGCGTTCCTTTACAAAGCCGCGAAACAGGCAACTGAAACCCTTGGCCTGAACTTCAACATCAAAAGTGAGGGCAGTGCATCACTCCATCAAGATGCCTCATTTCCAAAAGTACAGGTGAAGAAAGTGGAGGCCAAAAACTTCCCAAAACAACATGAAGACCAGGTGATGCACGGAAACTTTTACAAAATTATAAAAGAATAATCCTTGCCACTTGTGTGATTTCTACCTCAGCATACCGCAGAAGCATATAACGTCAAGGGGTTTGTAGCGATAGGTGCAAGGCGTGTCTTGAACTCCCAGAGCATCTATGGCGTACATTATCAAATTGTCCTATTCACGCAGGAACGACGTACATGTAAAAAACAATGCGGCCTTGTGAGTATTCCACCACCATCTTTGTCGCTCTTATGACGTTGGCCATGACCCTGCCCTGCCGAAAACTCCAAAGGAGATAGTCAATTGTTGAGCACAAGGAGTGCCGAATCTACTGCAACTCTAATTTCTCGACAATAGTCCCTATCTAACACACAAGCCCGGCACTGTGCTCGTTGTTGCCGTTGTGAGACGTGGCCATAAGTGTATTTTACCGCGGTTCTACTGAGAGCTTGTGCCATTTTCCTGAATGACAGTTGCTTCCAGGAGGACCCTGCGATGGTTGTTTAACCAATTTTTACATTCTCATCAGAGAATCCGATAGGCCTATGACGAAGCCATCGGACTCGTCCTTAGGTTGCGACTAGGGGGTCTCTGTGCTGAGGGTTTCTGCTGAATACGGTTACAGAAGCATATTTCTGGCACGCGGGTATGGTTTTAAGGTTAACGCTGCAAGTGTTCTCTGAGATCTTTGTTCCTCTCCTTTTTCTCGGTTTCCTTGCAATTGATGTTGTAGTCGGCGTTCAGAGGGGCAGGATCGCGGCCAACGCCATAAGAGCGACAAAGATGGTGGTGAATGACTCTTAAGGCATCGTTGTGTCTGTACAAATACGTCGTTCCTGCGTGATTAGGACAATTTGATAGTGTATGCTCATGTATTCTCAGTGGAGTTTAAGAAATGCCTTGCACCTATCGTTACAAACCTTTTGACATAATATCCCACCTTCCTGACACGCGGGAAGGAAACTCTTCGTTCCTGAATTAGGTCCAGATGATTTGAGGAAAGCAAACGTTGACTCATGTGACAAGGATTATTCTTTTAAAATTTTGTAAAAGTTTCCATGCATCACATGGTCTTCATGTTGTTTTAGGAAGTTCTTGGCCTACACTTTCTTCGCTGTCCTCACTTTTTACGTTGAGGTTCAGGCCCAGGGTTTCAGCTGCCTGTTCCGCGGCTTTGTAAAGGAACGCTCCTTCCTCACTCTTTCGTGATTCCTGACCATCGCCAGGAGAGGATCTCTACTGTTCGCGATGATGTGAGTGGTGCTTCGGATAATTCGGCTGTTGAAACATTAAATATATAAGCGTGGAACGAACCAGTTGATATGCAAGTCGAAGAAGGTGTTAGTATCTGCTTTGGAGAACCTCTTTCACTGATGTTGTACCCTGAATGTGGCTCACAGGTACGCCCAGGTATTTCTAGATCTCTCCATCATGAAGGTGTCTGGTAGCACTTCCGTCCACAAGCTCAGGGTCTTTATCTTTACCCGCTATTCGTCCATGTTTCAGATGAATCTCGGCACAATTATCCCATCCAAAGTCCATACCAATTTCTCGTGTGTACCTTCCGACGATACTTAGAGCGCCTTCGAGATGTTCTTTTCCAGAAACATAGATCATAAAGTCATCTATATAAAATATATGAGTGACCTTATGCTCACGAACATTAGTTCCGCCACAGAGGTATCCATGAGAATCGCGGAGTGTGAGAGATAGTGGCAATAGTGTGATGCAGGAGAGGAGGGTACTCATTGCGTCACCCTGAAGGACACCTCTCTGGAAAGTGACGCTGTTGGTTGTCACACTATGTTTTCCAGAAGTGATAGTAGATCTGGTCTTCCAAAGCGACAATAATCTCTCTATTCATCCAACTAGATATTTGTGGATGAACTTTCAAGCTTTTCAACAGACAGATGATATGTCTATGGGAAGTTGAATCAAAAGCTTTCTGGTAATCAATCCAGGCTATCGACCTCTTTGCAGACACTTTGGTCGATCAGCAGATTTTCCCGACAGCCTGCTGCACCTCTTTTCGATCTTCATTGTTTGTAAATCTCACTCCATATAGATCCAATTATTCGAAAAATCCTGTGATTCAGGATAGATGTGAAGAATTTTTACAACGTGAACGGACAGTACTAGCATCGTATCAATTGAACAAGTCATCATCAAGTAGATCCGTCCATAAAGAACGTCGCTTGTCTCGCTGGTTCGTCGTCGTGTCTTCATCTAATTCAGCACCCCGAACTCTAGAACGATCGATGATACTTACCGAATCATTGCCGGGTACTCTGCTCGTTCGATCATTTTGAACCGCATTTACAACTGGATTCTTTTTTAGTTTTGGAGTTTGAGTTTTGGATTTCCATGGTTATTCCTACGAGCGTATACTCTAGGAGTTGCCTTAGAGGCACGCGAGTTATAATAGAGAACCTGCATGAACAGATATACAAATAGGTTATCGTAAAAAACTGGATAAATATTCAGGGTATTATTAAGAAGATTGGGAGACGGAATCTGGGAACAAAAATGTGGATATTGCATGCATAATACTGTGGGATGGCATCTTTAAGAGTGTATCGGAAGTGTGTGGTACTGCGACTGTAGTAGGAATTAAGGAAGTCCGGTGATGCTCAGTAGAATAATGAAATACGCGTGGCTATCAACGAGAAGAAAAGAGCGTACTCGAGAATGTTGAACATTAGAGGTCTTAGTGATAAGTAAAGGACTAGGGTTATACATGGTTTTAGGGATAATAAGAGGAAAGCAAATATAGTAGTTAAAGAAAGAAAGGATAAAGTTAAAACGGAAGAAGAAGATACGAGAGTACAAAATGATTTTGAAGGAAATAAGAAACTATGGTATGGTATGCGGTTTGGACAAAGTTAAGGACTGTGTGAGTGATTTTTTCGAGAAGCTGTGTGAAGGTGAAAACATGGAACCTAAAAATCGTGATGCACACAGGGACACGTTAGACAGTCCCGTGGTAGGTGTCCACAGGAGAATCGGTATCGACGATGTTACTTCCGAAATCAAGAAACTGAAGAATTGCAAGGCAGCTAGTGTAGATAGTGTCACTGCTGAAATGCTCAAGAACGGAGCGGATTCTTGTTTGTACGGTTGTGTGAATTTATGAGTACTTGTGTTGTGAACAGTGAAGTTCCGAATGATTGGAGAAAGGCGATCCTCGTCCCAAGCTACACGGGAAAGTGAGAAAGGTGACTCAGGTCGAGAAAAGGGACTATTATTATCAGAGAGCGATTAGCATACTTAGTATTGTGGAAAAAATATTTACTGAAATATTTATTAAAAAGTCATGGGAATATATAAGGAAAGGATATAGGAAGTTCAATGTGGATTTATGCCAAGGAGACAATGTGTGGATCAGATATTTAGCTTGAGATAGATCACAGAAAAAAGCCTGAGAGAAAACAAAAGAGTTTTTTGTGTATTTGTTGATCTGCAAAATGCTTCCGACCAAGTGCATATATGTGGGTGATTCTCCACAGACAGGAAATGTTCGGCAAGAACAACTTTTTTTGGTAGAATGTTTAAAATTTTTCTTAGATTCATTGACCCTCAATAAAGAGGTCCTCTGAATATTCGAGTTGTGAGCCGGAGGGAGTTGTGATCCATTTCGAATTCTGCCATGCTGTAATTGCTAGGTCTGTTGTATGTACTGTTTAGTGTTTCTCTTAACCATAGATAAGTTTTCAGTGAGCATTCATCGCATCTGCAGGCGTTCTTGGCCTTCAATTGTATTAATTATTGTTGAATCGCACCTGAAGTTTTTTTTTATACTTGTGTTTGTGGTATTTTGAGGCCCGTTTTGCAGACGACTCTAGAGGAAAGTATATATAAAACATTCCTTAGGCCATTGGCTCTCTACAAAAGAAAGAAAATTTTGATAATTTTTCAGTGCGTCGAAAGCGATGCGTTCATTCTGAATAAGTCCGATATGGGAAGTTATGAGCCACCAGTCCTAGGGAGTTGAAGGGAGTTGATGAAGACTTCTGCATCATCTGTATGGGCACAATGCCGAAAAAATTATCTTTTTGTTACAACAAATTTATCTTAAATTTCATTTTCTACTACTTCAATGAACATTTTTTTACTTTTAGCAGATCTGCAATATTTCTAAGACGACGATGATTTTTTCCAATTCTCTAGTCCAGTAGTTGTGCTTAGATGTCCTCCAAAAATGCAACTTGAAACATTTTCAATCTATCGATTTTTATGGAAGATATACCTCAAAAACAAAACCCGGCTCAAAACTCTCCACTCTCCCCTACGATTTAAAATTATATATACCTAGTTGTAGAAGTATAATACGTGATGTAAGTTAATTTTCAATTATACTATTTGGAAAGGGGGTTTATTATGTGATTCACAGAATTATCATCTATTCATTGATTCTTATTATGAATAATAAAAAGTTCTTATCAGGTACGGTAATTGATACTAATAAGAATACGCCACATTTCCCGTTCCATTTTTTTACTTTGAAGAAAAAGTTCTGATTATTTTTATAAAGTTTTGGAGAGTGAGAAGTGTCGTTTTCCCCTAGATATCGTGAGAAGATACGATCAAAAAAGTTATACGAATTTGATGAAAGGTATGGGAGATTTGTTTACCGTAACCATCTCAAAACTCAGAAATATAGACGAAAATGAGATTTTTTAGGCAAATAACGTGAAATATGAAGAGAGGCAAGGGGAAAAAAATGTTTCTTTTTGAAAGCCCTACAAGATTATCATTACAACTTCTTGAATTTCCTCAAAAAATCGAAAATTCAAATTTTGGTGGCACAAAAAATTTACGAGATTTCCGGGTACCGTTTTTTGTGAAATACCAAGGCCGCAGTGAAAGTATGCATATCGGTCCTTCTCAAAAATCGTGGTTTGAAACCGATCTCCCATTTTTTCGCAATAGACTTACTAAATTCTATGAAAAACAAAAGAAGGTACGAGGTATATAAAGTAAGATAATATACATTCAATGAATTAGAGTCAAATATAATATAAAATATTTGCGTTTCGGACCATTTTTATCGCGTGTGCAACACGAGACACGCGACGAAAATGTATTCGTTAAAGCTAAATATCTTTCACAGAAAAAAATTCACAATCATCAAATTACAATAGTTTACACTTTTCTTTTCAGTTCCAAAAGCTCCATACACAAAAATGTAGGGAAGTACAAAGACCGAGCGCAAGGTCTATCTATTATCGAGCGCGAAGCGCGAGATTCGATAATCGCGCGCCGCGCGCGCGATGAAATTGTGCCCGCACAGCGAGCAGATTTTTTCACTTCAATACACGATATTTCACTTATTTATGGTCATAGATATTGTAGCAACCAATTCTTTGGTTGAAAGAAGCATGAGATAGGTATTTTCTTCATAAAATTTGTTGTTAACTTTTGAAATATTTAAACAAATGAACTTTTCCAACATTATATAAATTATTTCTGTTCTCTTGATATATCTGTATTCAATATGACACATAGTGGGTTCATTTTTTTTCAGAGGAGGGAAATCAAATGCGTTTTGAATAGTGAATTCTCAGTTTAGATCTCGAAAACTTCCTAAAAAGGCTCTAAGCACTTTTCTCTGTCTTGCGATTTTGTCGAAAATCTTGCTAGAATGTGAATGAAGCCATCTATAATTTTTTTTAAACAATACAATTGAAACAAAAAGTGTAATGGGCTAACACTCTTAGTTTCAGAAACTATAGGTCAAGTTTGTTAGCCGAATAATAATCATATCAAATATTTTTTGAGGAAATAGATTTTTCAAAATCTTAGTTTTGTAGGAAACTCACGCATGTGTCTAATCTCTAGGACGTCTTTGTTTTTATTTACTTTTATCCTTCTTGAATAAAGAATGAGAAAATAGATTTCAATTGATTTTCATTATCCTCCGATGTGGACTTTATAAAATAATAATAGTAGTATTGTTATTCAAAGCAATGGGAGAATGAATAAAGTAATTATTATAGAAATGCGAATACAAATTTGAAAACAAAAGAGAATCGATACATGATATGTGATAATTTCTCCGGTATCAATATATACTTACTGAGCAAGTTGCAAAAAGACCCTTCAAAAGTGTCGCGGGTCTTGGGAGAATCTCTGTCTTCGACGCCAGGGACAGCACTCACTCTCCATCATTTACCCTCCAGTTATGCTGCTTTCAACAACAATTTCAGATTTGATTCAAAACTATGAATGTGCCAATATTAACAAAGAATAAAACTAAGTTATTAGCTTTTAGGTTTCCCGATTGACCTAACAAATAATCACAAATTCTTGTTCAAAGTAGTTTTCAATTTTACTTATATTTTTTATAAAAATCAAAATATAAAAAAAAATAACTCAACATACCGAGTGTACAATTTCGAAAATTTAAATTTTCAAATTTTTGATTCTTGAAATCCTTATAGTTTCGTGAATTTGAAACATTTTTTATTCAGGAAGGTGCAAAATCAATTTCAAGAAAGGGAAATATTTTGAATGTTATAAGTTTCACATCTTCAATTTGCAAACCCATTGATATTCACAATTGAACTCAAAATGCATTTGAAATGATAGATTATCATTTAGACAAAACGTTCATAGAATATTCAAAATTGAATAAGACATTTATAAAAATCAGCTAAAATATCAGCCATTGGATCTCTTCTTTCAAATTGCGAACTTGATCAATTTGTTTTTGCTCGCCAACCCTGACGGACTGCTTCATTTTCGTGCATATCAAATTTTCGTACCCACCTTTTTCATTCCACTCCGGTTACTGCAGGGGCTACCGATTAACCCTTCCGATCCCAAGTCACGGTCGCGCCTTCGTGAATGCAAAATTGAAAGGGTAAAGAAAAGAAATCTACACAGTCTTTTTTATTCATTTTTTTCTTTCTTTATTGTTTGGATTCGCGCTGCTTTAAATCTAAACGATGAGTGACGCGAATGACGATACAATGGTATTTCAAAGTTCTGCATTTTCTTTTTCACCTCTTGTTGCCCCCCCCCCTCGTCTCTATCTCTCTCATACACACCAACTACACACTCATTCACACTCTCACTCTACAGTCTTTTCTCTACACATCTCTCCCTCGCTATACGACATAGAAAAATATGAATATAAGTTTCTAACGACTTTAACTATATACACAATGTACACAATATAAAATACATTAACGTCTATTTTCTCCCAATATTCTCGTTAATATAATATACAATTAATAAAATAATTCAAATCGTCGCTCAAAACTATAGCAAACAACAAGGACATGAGCTGAGAATACACAAAGTGCCCACATTTCGGTCCATTCTATAAACGGTGTGGCTATTTCCCCCGTTTTTCGGGATCACAGCAAGCAGTAAATCAGAGAGAGGTTATGTTAAGGCAACGTCTATTGGTCTGGAAAATTCGTGGTGTAGATCAAATTCAACGGTGTGGGCATTTCTTAAATATGAAATTTAAGAATTTTGGAACAAACTATCTAATGTCCTATGATCCCCTTTCCCCAAGTCCCCAACAAACCACTGCTTGCTGCCATCCCGAAAAACGGGAGAAATAGCCGCAGCATTCTATAAAACGCTTTAGAACACATCTTCTGCTTCAAAAAACACAATGCGCAATAAGACTTGACGCTCTAGGTGACTTATCTCTCATATGAGAAAAAATTTCACATATTTTTCATTAAGTTACATACAACTAATTCGAGTTTTGAAAACTCAGTACAATATTTATTTATTGTAAAATTCGCGAGTTTGGCTTTCAGAACAACCGTATTAAAAATAACATTTAAAAATAGCATCACATGATAAAATCTTTTCTCTCGAAGCGAACGGGACGAAATAAAATTTCTCCGGCAAACGTCAAATATTAAAGGTAATATTAAACATATTTTTTTTTGAAATTTTTTTTAAAAAAAGAACGACACTCAGTGAGATTTCCTATGAATCCTCACATATATCTACTCGTGTCAGAACAACAACAACAATGCAATAATATCAATAATTATGGCAATCATTTATAAAAACTAAAAGTACAGCAGTCTTGCGATGATTACCCACTTTTAAAGAGTAATTTAGAATAATAAATGTTTCTGAATATAAGAATAATACAAAGATTCATGTGGCCAGAAATCAGAATCCAGAATTTAAGCCTTGCTAAGATTATATACCTTATGTGCGTACGCAGAGAGCGGAATCCTTTCGAGTGGATAATAAGCGAAAGGCTACTGTAATAATAACATTAATAACTGTATATTTACAACGGATTTGTGATTTGCAGATCTTTGAATCAAAACTCCTACTAATTACTAATTAGTACATGACTTCGTAGACTGTTGCTTTCTTATCGCCAGATCCGGTAACAATGTATTTATCATCTGCTGAAATATCGCAGCTTAAGACTGAGGATGATTCTTTCGACTAGAAGAAAAGTAATGATGTTCGATTAATAAATAGCTACTTTGGAAAACTTTGTTGATCAATTAAAATTTTGAACTCTCGTTTTATTGAAAATTGCTTTACTTTTTTGAAGTTTCGATTATATTTCAAGAATTATCTTCGCCTTGCCTTTTATAATAATTGAATTTAGAAACCACGCGAATATAATCAGAAAAATTAATGCAATTACTAAACCATGTAATACTAATGCATGATTTGGAAGAAGTACTATCAAACAGAGATTCTTATTGAGCCATGGGCATTACTAGCCCCTTTTTTCAATGAAAATTGAACCAGTGAATCACTGCAAACACTAAGCACAGTTCTGAACAAATTAGAATAAAATTGAAAAACAGTTGTCCATATAAGAACCAAAAATCGAGGTCATTAAAGAACCTTGAAGCAGAAAGTAACTGAAACGGCCATAGAATAAGAAGGGAAACCTGAAGACCCCGAAATTAGGCATCGACCACAAGACCTTCTTCAAAATATTTCAAATTTACTCACCTGGAATATAGAGGCTCCATATGGTGTGCGCCATGCATTCAGTAGGTTGTCCTTTCCGGTGGAGACGAACCATTTACCGCATGAGGCGAAGCGTAGGGACAGCACGCAAGAATCGTGCAGGTGTAGCTGATACTTGTCAGGTTTCGTGGCATGAAGAACCTCCACGTTCGAGTTCTCCATACCCACAGCCAGCCACTCTCCAGTTGGACAATAACCCAGTGAAAATATCTGAGAACTGAAGTCATGTTGCTGCAGCTGCCTCCCTTCCCTCAGGTCCCAAGACCTAACCGTATTATCCAACCCACCCGTCCATAATTTCGAGCCATCGGCAGAAATATCGATGCAGGATGCTCCATCCGTGTGTCCCTGGAACTGCCTAACAAGAGTCTGATTCTGGAGATCCCAGACCGCGATGTTTCCATCACTGCAGCAACTGAAGCAGACCTTGGAGTCAGGAGAAATAGCAAGAGCATAACAAGCCGGTGCCGATGATGTCAATTCGGCCTTGATTCTTGGGGTGGGACTAGCAAGGTCCCAGATACTGAGCTGACTCGCTTCTCCCCCAACGATGAGAGTTCTACCGTCTGGTAAGAGTTTCACTGATCGGATGTAGTTATCTCGTTGTAAACAATCCAACTGTGAAACTGGCTTAGGACTGCCTGAACCACTTTGACTGATGTCCCAAACTTTGACGCAACCTTTGCCCCCTGTGTAAACGTACTTGGTCGGGTTTGAGATCGTTACTGCACATACAACTTCTCCGTGGGTCAACGTGTTGATTTGACGAGCGTGTCTTGGGATTCCGACTGCGCTGAGGGCGTCCTGGGGAAAGGGAACTGGTACCATCATACCCTCACTGGGAACGTGGAAACTGTAAGCCCTGGAATCAAAGCAGAAATCCTTGTAAATTTACGGAAAGGAATTTCGTAGAGAAGTAAGGCTTCAATAAAGATGTGGATATATGGGAAAAATGGATGTTGAGGCTTGGCATCTTGATATTGATCCATAGGACAGCCGTCTTACGTGCTGGGCTTTGCAAGTTTATGCATGTCGATATATACCCTATTATAAAATTTGGAAAGGCATGCAAACCTGAATAAATACTAAAAATTGATTACCCTATATCATGTGAATCTAACATTAAATAAGAGCTTGGAAAACAACACTTTCAGCAATATCCCAAGTACTATTTTCATCTCTCCAATCTTCCTAATCACTGTTACCCACTATCTAAGATCCAATCATGAAGATTACTACTAACGTACCCAAGCTCCGACTGCCGTCAACTTATCTCTTCAAATCCAGGCATATTTAATCTATCAACTTACGGTTTTCCCCCGGGAACTGGTCCAACCGGAATAGGCGGAACCCTCATTGAACCATGTGGATCATAGAGCTGCTGGGGTAATGATGGACCTCTAGGTGGCCCATAGCCGTTGTATCCCAGCACATCCATGTGATGCTGAGCACCAGGTTGCATATGATGAGGGGGCGGTCCAGGTGGGTAGTGTGGATAGACTCCAGGAATAGCGCCTGGAGGTGGAGGTCCTTGAAGACTTTTGCCTGAAGCTGTCGCCTTCAAGCTCCCACTGGAAGCTGAGGTAGGCGTCATCGGTTTCGAGATCGGAGTCGTTGGCTTCTCTCGTTCTTCCATCTTCTTCGCTGATGGCGTGCTGGCGTTGCTACTAGTTCCGCTTCTTGGAGAATGAGGCGGTACGTCTTTTTTCTGGATACTAGAACCTAGAGGCGGAACACCAACCTTGTCAAGGCCGTTCTCACGAGGTGATGATGTTCCGTTTACTGCTGGGCTCGATGGACCCTCGCTGGCATCATCAACCACCAAGTCCTGGTCGCTTTTCTCCCCGTCACTCTGCGAATGATGATAGAAGTCTTTGGTTGTCTTTAGTCGTTCGAAATTTTCCGGATTTGAGTCTTAGAACTTAGTCAGAGAGGTCTATTGTACAGATTCTAGATGAGGAACTCCGATGAAGAACTGCGTTTGAAGACTGGAAAGGGAGAACGCCTTCAGTGCCGGATATATTACTTTGCAGAATTGGTCCCTTATGAAGGTAACCATCAAGATTTAGGATTGAACTTTTTTCTGATACTTGATTTGAATTGAATTGTGTGCAATTTGGAAGTTATGTTAGATGATTTAAATGGTAACAAAAAGTTATCACATGGTGAAGGTCGCAAGTGTTAGTATTTGAAAATTTCTTGTTTCCTTTTATCTTTGTTCAAAAAGCACTTACAGCGTTCTCCATTCTGAGTCTTCCTTTCTAGACCCAACCAAACCTGAGATTTATTTTTCTTTAGCCAAAGACCTACGCAAACATGTCAGCGCTTCTAAATTTAATTTGAAAAATTCAATACTTCTGTTTCATCCAGACATGGTTGCGCAGTTTAAAAAAACAATATTGATATAATTTAACCGCAACAGGACGAAAGAAGCAGTTTTTACTTCTCGTGATTACCCTCTTAAAAGCAGTAACGGATTTATGAAGGCCGTGAGAAATGAAATGACTGCTCTTTGGTGCCACACTGCCACTGCTTTCCGTAATTCTATATCAGAGTTCACTACTGCAATTGCGCTATTTACGAATAATTATTATCGTAATTGCAGCCCGTCTAGGTCGCCTGTAGCAAATGACTCAGCCTGGCGTGCATAATCAAGGAATCTAAGAAGCGAATTTTTAAAGAGTGCAAAATGTCCCGAGAAATTACCCACTTATAGTGTATTTGCTTCAATGTAAGGAAGCAGCAGATTGTGATACTTTGACTACGTAGCAATTTTCTGAGAGGTAATCTATGTAACTTACGTGTACAGCGTCCTTATCCTCTTTTTTCATTTTCTTCATGGCGTGCATAGAGTGGTCATGATGATTTTGAGTGTGATGGGAATGATGCTCTTGTGGTGTTCGTGACCTGCTGTATTTGTCACCAGGCGATATCGAACTTCTCTGTAACATTAATGGAGTTTCACATTACATAAATGCACTTGTTTTAGTAACGGAAGCTCCCATCTGATCCAGAATTCATGCTCAAGTGAATATACAGCGAATTATAATTTCCATAATGATTATTTTACTGAAATTTAATTGAACAAATAATTATTTATTCTCATTTACAATTTTTTATTTTTACCGAATTCTCAAACCACCTGATTGCTATTTAACACAATATTCCGTTCTCATGATATGCGTTTTATTTTATTCTTACATTTCCAAATTGTTAGATACCATAATATTCATTTGCCGAATTCGAGGAATGTTCATGCGCCTCCTCAGGGTGGCAATTCGGCGGACGATTTCAAATTCCCGGTCATTTCCCGGTTCTTTCCGGTCATGTTTTTCAATGTTCCCGGTCAACTAGGAGTAACATATTTATATTTCTCGCAAAACGCAAACATTTATTTTTATCCATGACGTTCATTCTAAACACCCTTTAACACAACAGATTAAACATTGCAAAATAAATCAAGTTTGGAAATAACAATACAATTTTCAACAAAAATATATCATTTTTTACAAAAATTGAAACAGTTAAACTTACAATTGAAAAGACCAATTTACGATAACAAAAAAAAACAGGTTTCCAACGAAATAGTTCATTTTTCAACCAAAGTGACGAATTTTCAAATAACATTTTGATTCTTCAACCAGAACAGTTAAATTTCAAAACAAGACGATGAATTTAGAACAGAAAAATCTGCCCGCTTCGCGTTCGGGTATTTGTGTCTCGTAATCGGAATGCTTTTGCTATTGTTCATTTCAATAGAAAGGCAGATTTGAAAGTGAATT
>WSXT02217214.1:5640-17208 GCA_011762715.2 Neuroterus valhalla | reverse complement strand
TGGAGATCCGTTGAAAATTCAAGATGGGAAATTTCAGACGATTCTAATACTTTCTCAATCATAAATGATGAGAATGTAAAAATTCTTTAACGCAAGAGAGCCAATTCAAAAGATTTGTTTTTGTGTATAGCCACGTATGGATTATTATTGACAAAAATTTGACAACTTTAAGTCCTATGTATTTTACAATTTTTCATTGAATGATAAATTTTTCCTAAAATTATCTCGGTAAGCACTTACATCAAATCGCAATTGAGTGAAGTTTTATAAAATTGACGACTCAGGTCGAAAATTCTGTATAGGAAAATACGCAAAATGTTTCTTCACGCATTTGTTCCAAACTAAAAATCTTAAAAATTAGTCAGCAATATTATTGAAATTTCAAAATATTTAAGATTCACAGAAATTATTTATATTGGGTTACGTGATAATTTATTATACTACATAATGAGGGAATGTTCTCAAACGCTGGAATAAAAATCAAATAAGTCGTGAAATAAAGTCTATTTTCCATATTTCAAAATATTTTTATCTGTTCAGAAAATATGTTTGGATGATTTGTGAAATTCTTTTATATTATGATAGTCGCATAGCTCACTGTCTAAAATAGGCATCATTTCGGCAGTCATTCAAAAGAAGAAATACCGATGGAAAATTGACCATTTTAACAATATGATATTTTATCTCTGAAAAAATTGCATGAATGAGCCAACTTTTTTTCAGAGGTAATGAAGACATACTTCAAGAATACAAAATTGTAGTTAACATTTGATTTATTTGTTATCAGCGATATTTATTTCAACAAATATTCAAAATAATTTTTAATGTTGACAAATTTTTCCATCATAGTTTTTCTTTTTTTTACTTTACTTTGTTTACAAACGAATATGAATTTCTATATGATATCCTAAAAAGGGAGTTAATTTATTGTAAACATTGCTATTAATAATACAAAATTCTGTAAACAAGTTCGTATTTTCGCCTTTCTCTTAGTTAAAAAATCTTTTATTACGAAACATTCTTGATCTAAGAGGTGACCAGTAATGCCGAGTAATGTGAATATGCTATGAATTAAAGTTGTGATTCTTTCAAACTATTGCAAATTCAAAGAAGTCTCGTTCGTTTAAATTTGAATCTTTCAATTTTTTTATTGAATTGATTGAAATTTGTCCACCCTAGCAAAACTCTACCACTTTGAAAGTGTATTAGTTTTGGAGCTCCTTTTTGAATCTGGGAGTTTTCCATCACCATAATTTTGAAATTGGTCAATTTTTTTAGCACAAATTTTAAAGTTCAAATTTGTGTGGTTCAAAAAGCCTTGATTTTTAATGTTCACTGTCATTTATTTGTTCATTTATATACGTTCAAAAATAAGAATTGTTTAATTTTAGTGGTGTGTACAGTTTTGTTATTGGGAATTGTTTATTTATGAACCATTTTCAATCATTTTTCTATTTTGAAGGCTATAACCTTAATAACGAGCCTTTGTTTTAATTGTTTACAGTTCTGCACATTTCAAATTGAAAACTATTCAAGTTTTAACGAATTTCAATTTAAACTTTTCATGATTTATATGATGATATCTATAATTTTTTACATTCAAGTAATTACAATGAAATGTTTATGGAAGTTTCTCCGTTCAAAAATAAAAATTGTTTCATTTTTTGTGGTGTCCTTATTTTTCTAATTGTAAATTGGCTATTTATAAACGCTCTTCAAAATATTTTTTATTAGGAAGGCTTCAAACTTTACACCATATAACAAGCCTTTCAGTTCGAAATTCCAAGATTTTAAAGACCTTAAAAGTCAAATTTCAAAAATCCTTTATATTTCAATCTAAATACATTCGTTTTGGAATTTCCTTGTGTTTGTCCGATCAGACTTTTCAATTGTTTAAGGCTTCTCTTTTGATCTCAAGATGCTGAGTTGTTTGCACTATTTTGTAATAAAATATTTGTAAATTTTAAAAGTTGGCAGGCATCAAGAACTCAAAATTTCACAATTGCAAATGCATGTTATTTCGAAATTTCTTAATTTGAAAACATAAAATTATATATGAGGTTTCAGTTTCAAATCAGTTTCTCTTGAAGAACTTTCAAGTATAACATAAAATTTCAAATATTTTTTTAATGGACACTGCCTACTTTTAAAGACCTTAAAATTCGGGCCAGTCACTTAGAATTATATCAGTTTAAAATTACTTGTATTAAAAATTGGCCATTGTTACTGTTTCTTAAATGGTACCATTCTGTAATTAAGTAATGTAAATGTTAATTATTACTTTAATTTGTTTAGTTTTGAGAGCTCTTATCCTTAAATTTGAATGGGCAAGAATTGACTCACTCCTTGTAGTTGAATAAGATTATTAAATAGAAATATTTTTTTTCCAGCACGGAACATTTTGCAACACTTGGACGTGAGCAGCTGTGAGACTTAGCCTTGGTCATAAACAAATCGGAAATAGGAAATTGGAAAAAGAAGTGAAAGAACAATTAGGGCTTATATTTTATTCTTATATACTAGAGTGTATGTATCGTCATCTAAACTAGTATCTTTTACAGTCTGTAACACGAAGTAGATTTCTAGAGGATTTATAAAAGAAACTCGACCATTTTAAATGCTTTTATTTTAAGATCGAATTTGTAACTAACAATCTCAATTCCCATTTCCTACTACTCTCAGCGTCGACTCAATCAGTTCACAGTTCTTGTCTGGAACTGGAAAAAATATGGCAATGAAAACTGCGTCCTAATAGTAAATACTATTAATAAAATAAATAAAGTAAGTAATGATCTTCGCTGACTTGAAAAACAAAATCCTCTCAATAAAGTCAAATCCATTTCGAATAATTGCTTCAGTATCAATTCCTGTTATTCATCGGACGAAATATTCCTTTCATAGCTAGTACTTAAATCGTCCATTCATTCATTAAATTTATTTAATGTTCCTTCATTCCTCCAGTGTCTTGGAATCGAGCCACGATTACCATAATCATCTTCTGAGGACCGGTTGGGTGTCAAGATTTCAAGGTTTCAGTAGATCCACGAAAGAAAAAACTCGACTGGCGGAAACTGGCATTTTCAGCCTGATTATGACATGGCAGCTTTTATTGAAGATTTTTGTTTATCCAGGGCAGGAAATGCGTGACTCTCGTGTAAACGCCTGGATACTGGCCCTTGCCGCATCCGATTCCCCAGCTCACGATTCCTACTTGGGTCCAGCGGCCGTTGTACACCATCAAGGGGCCTCCACTGTCACCCTGGAAAAAAGAAAAGTGGTGTAATTATACGCGCATTATTTACTGGAAGAAAATTATCCCTGGGAAGGAACTGTCCAAGGCCACTCACGGAACAGGAATCCTTCTGTGCTTTACCCGCGCAGAGGAAACTGTCGACTATTCCACCTGGGGCAGCTGCTCCGTATTTTGCTTTACAGTGTGCATTCGGCCAGATTGGAACTGTTACTTGCTGCAAAACTGCTGGTTGGGGTCCGCCTATTTTAAAGAGGAAAGAAACATTAAAATGTTTTTGAAATTTTTTGTATCTTTTCGAAATATTTTTATGAACAGGGTGTCGACTTGACCGGCAAACCGGGAAATGACCGGGAATTTAATTGAAAAACTGGGAATTTACTTAACTCAATGTAGATTATTTAAAATTCTACCGAAAAAATACGAGAAATGACCGCTTTCTTTTTATGAATCAAAAAGAGATCTTATCATTTCATTTAAACAATGTTCCTTTAACCTAATTCTCAAAATATTTAAATACATCTATTCGTCATGAGAAGAAGAATTTGTTTTTTCCATTATGAGAAAAACGTTTTGCAAATTTCTTGCTCTGTGAGATTTTTTTAGCTGACTCAAATTTGATAATCAAATCGATTATGGCTCAAACCTACAGAAGGAATCTTCATTTTTTCATTTTTTCAAAAAAATGTATCTATCACGTTTTATTTGCTCTTATCTGACTTTATTATTTTTCATTTATTTATTTTATTTGACTTTATTTGCTCATTTATCTAACTTGGGGACAGGAAATTTCAGAAAATAATTATGGTTTTTATTTCAGAGCAGGTAGTCAGTGACGAAGTATAATTTCACTTGGAACAGGGAATTTTTTACATGGAATGTGAACTTTTTAAACTAATTATAATTCGGATTAAGACGAGAGGAATTTTAAAAAATCGTTCCTCCAATTCAGAATTTGTCACAATTTCAAAGTTCCTCCCCCCTAATTTCAAATAAAGAAAGTACTTGGAGCAGTCTTTAGAGTAGAAGTAGTATTCCAAAGAAGAAATATTTCTGAATAATTATGATAGAAAGCTTGTTTACATCGTTCATTGAAAATTCATCCTTTTTTAGTTAAAAAATCAACTACTTGTTTGAAATTTAAACTTGTTTGTTAAAAATCAAATTTTTATGTTAAAGTTGCATTATTTCGATTCCAAATTCACCTCTGGTTGAAATTGTAACTACTTTGAAAAATCATTTAATATTTTTTTGGTGAAAAAATCGAGTATTAAGTTGAACATTGATTTTTGAATTTTAAAATTCAACTATTTCTTTGAGAATCTATGTAGATACTTCGTGGGAAATTTGTTTTTTTTTGTAGAAAATTATTCTTTATGGTCAAAAAGTCATCTTTTGCTTAAAATATATCTATTCATTTGAAGATTCATTAGTTTGGTTGAAAATCAATCACTTCAACTGAAAATTCAACGGTTTTATTTTTATTGGAAAATTGATCTTATCTAGTTCGAAATATTCGACATTTAGGTAAAAATTTTTCTTTAGAATTTAAAATTCAATTCTCTTGGTTATACTTCACATATTCTATTGAAAAATCGATTTTTTGTAGAAAATTATCTCTTTCTTCGGAAGTTGATATTCTTCTTCAAAAATTCTTCTCCACTTCTCAAGCCAAAAATGTCACTATTCCATTTTTGTTGGGAAATTTTTATTTTCATAGTTCGAATTTCAACCATTCTGTTGAAAAGCTGTATTTTAAGATTGAAAATGATTTTTCTGTCAAACATTGAACTATTCTAGTTGAACACTCCTCATTTCATTTCGAAATTCGTCTTTCTGGTTCAAAATTCAACTACTTTGGTTGAACATTTGCCATTTCCTCTGATTCTTCATAATTTATTGTAAAAATATGATAACTTTTTTCAGAAAGTTGTTTTTTTTTGGTCGAAAGTTAGTTTATTGTGTTATAAGTAATTTTTTAAACTGAAAATTCAACTTTTTCCAATTGAAATATTTCGATGAAAATTTGTCTTTATGGATTTAAAATTCAATTAGTTCGTTGACAATTCACATATTTTGTTGAAAAATTGACTTTCGATGTAAAATTATATTTTTCTTCGAAAGTTACTTTCCCATTTGAACTAAAAATCCAATTATTTCGCTGAACATTCACATATTTTGTTGAAAAAATTGATTTTTGGTATAAAATCATCCTTTTCTTCGGAAGTTACTTTTTTTGTTCAAAAATTCTTTTTTACGGTCAACAATCAAGTTAAACATTTGAATATTTTTCATATCCGTTGAAAATTCATCTGGTTGAATACTCTTATGGTTGGTTCAAAATTAATTTTTAAGCCAATGGAGGTGGTTCGAAATTCAACCATTTCGTTGAAAAGTTGTACTTTTTAGTTGAAAATTAATTATTGGTCAAAATTCCAACTATTCTAGTGGAGGATTCATCATTTTAGGTAGAAACTCGTCCTTTTGGGTTAAAATTCAACTCCTACAGTTAAACATTTACAATTTTGTTTGAAGTTTCATCATTTTGCTCAAAAATCTATTGGATTGAAGTAAGTTTTTCTTTGTTTGAAGTTAATTTTTTTTTGTTGGAAGTAATTTTTTTCACCTAAAAATTTAACATATTCCAATTGGAAGTTTCATAGTTGGAGTTGAAGATTCATTTATTCGGATAAATTCCAAAATTGAGTATTCAAATTTCGGTCGACAATAATTAATATTTTTTATTGAAAATAATTCATCTGTTTGAGAATTTACCTTTATTTTTTCAGTTCACAATGAAACTATTTTGTTCAAACATTGTATTTTTTGGTAGAAAATTAATCTTTCTATTTGAAAATAATTCTCCTTGTTTAAATATTCACCTTAATAGTCGAAAATTGAAGTGCTCTTGTCGGTAGAAAATTAATCTTTCTATTTGAAAATAATTCTCCTTGTTTAAATATTCACCTTATTGGTTGAAAATTGTAGTGCTATAATTGAATATTTATCATTTTAGTTGAAAATACATCTTCTTGGTTTGTGATCCAAACTGTTCTATTCGAAGATTCATAATATTATTTGAAAATTCTTCACTTTGGTTTGAAAATAAACTATTTTGTTAGAAATCCATTTTTCTATCGCAAATTGATTTTTTTGATTGTAACTTTAAGTGTTCCAATTTTTTTTCGAAATTAATTTATTTTGCAATACTTGATCTGTTTCATTAAAGAATTTCTAGAATGAACGTCACGGAATGAAATAAATGTTTGCGTTTTTTTTGTTCTTTAAACAATCATTCCAGTCATCCAATAAATTCAAGACTGAAACCGAACAGTTTTCAGTTTTGGTGCACATTTTCGATTCTTTTATTGAAACGTGTACTGCTATAAAATTTGGAACGTCTCCAATCGAATAATTTCAAACTCAAAACATTTGAAATTGAATTGTTTTGAATTTGAAATGCTTAGAACGGTGCACTTATTAATTTGGGAAAAATTATTATTATATAATCTAAAGTTGACGGCTCTTTTGACTTAAAAATAAGGGTAATCAAGATCTAACTAATAAAATCTGAAGCATTGAAAATTTCCCAATTATTTTGGTACATTTAGGTCTTTTAATTTGATTAATAAAAAATTTGAAATTGTCGAATAGTGAATGACCTTCCATAGAACAAGGACAAAATAATTTGATTATAAAAGACAATATAATATAGTGGTTTCAAGAAAAAACGTGTCTTTGTGGTGACAAAACGAATACTTACTTTCTCTGAGAGATCCCCATCCAATAACAGTGGCAACTTGATTACCATAAAGTTGTGACCCAGTAGGCAAGCAGATAGGTCTGATTTGTTCTGTAAATTCTACGGGTTCGTTTAGAGTCAAAAGCGCAACATCGTTGTATAAAGTGCGTGAGTTGAAGTTTTTGTGTCGAACCACTCGCTTAACTCGTCTTTCGATGTGACGAACCTCGTTGTGTGTTTTTATATTGTGATCTCCAAGGCGAACCGTCAATCTAGCAACGTCCCAGGAATTCATACTAGGGAGAAAAAACACATAAATTTGGAATTACAGAAGAAAATAGAGGCATTTAGAGCCTTATAAGTATCATGAAACAAGTGCTGTATTTTGAATCTGTATTTGACAGTTCCGAATGTTTTAACTCACATTCTTTGCATTGAATATTAATATTTTTTAACTTCCGTCCCTTGAAGTTTTTTATACCTCTGGAGAATCGTTTTATGGTTACTAGTGATTTTGAATTTATTCAAAATTAAACTACGTATACTAATAATTTGTTTAATATTGTAGAGGTTCAAAATATCAATTTTGCAATCGAAATTGGAATGGTTTCATTTCAAAAAATATAAGGCATCATTTTTTTATCATTAATTTTATGATCATCATTTTCAAGCAATAGAAATTAAAGAGATTCAACTTCAAAGGATTTACAAGAATGTTTTAATTCCACTATCCTGATCTAAAAATTGTTCAGATGATAAAGTTTAAAATTGTTCAATTTTGAATTTATATTTTCCAATCTAAACTGATTTCCTTTAAATATTTTTAGAACCTATTTCTGCAATTTTATAGTAAATTTGCGGAGGTTCAAAAGTCTTGAGTGTAAAATTTTTGTTTTCAAAACTTTCATATTCGAAATGATTTTTTTTAAATGCTTCATTATAAAAAGGTCTCAAGTTCAGAATAGTATAGGTTCGAGAAATTTAATTGGAGCATGTTGTTTTTCGAGACTGGATTCCTAAATGTTCAATATGGTGGATCCAAAGAAAGCAATTTGACACTATACATTTCTGATAGTACTGCATCTTTGGAGAAACGACATTTCTTGTTGTTGACGGAAATATTTTTATAGTTTTCAATCAGTAGGCAACTCATCATCAATAATATTTCCATAATAATTTTGAATTAAGATTTTGAATCACACCAAACAATTCAGTACGTTAACAAATATAATATAGACCATAAACAAAAATTAGAAGTCTCATTCGATTTCTTTTTTTTCCGTAGTTTCAATTTACTTCGTATTTGAACAATAATTTTGAATTAAGATTTTGAATCGATTATTATGAAGCACACCATACAATTTAATACATGAATAAATATAATATTGACCATAAGAAAAAATTCGAAGTTTCAATCAAATTCGTATTTGAATAATAAATTTGAATTCAGATTTTGAATCGAATATTTGGAATCAAACCAAACAATTCAATACATAAATAAATACAATATTGACCATAAACAAAAATTAGAAGTCTTATTCGATTCCTTTTTTTCATTCCGTAGTTTCAATCTAATTTGCATTTGAATAATAATTTTGAATTCAGATTTTGAATCGAATATTTCGAATCACTCCAAAAAATTCAATACATAAATAAACATAATATTGACCATAAAAAAAATAGAAGTCTCATTCGATTTCTTTTTTTTATTCCGTAGTTTCAATCTACTTAGTATTTGAACAATAATTTTGGATTAAGATTTTGAATCGAACATTTTGAATCACACCAAACAATTCAATACGTTAATAAATATAATATTGACCATAAACAAAAATTAAAAGTCTCATTCGATTTCTTTTTTTCGTTCCGTAGTTTCAATTTAAATTTCGTAGTACTATATAACTTTTTTTTCACTTCACCCTGTTAATTAAGCTAGAATGTAACAAATGAATAACTATATGGTTATTAATATTCATTTCCGGACATGATAGATTTTTATGGAATAAAAATTTAAATTGTCCATTGTTGCATGTTTGAAATTAAAAATTGAAAAACATTGGAGGCTTTTCTGTTGATTTATTGTAATTCTAAAAACCTCATGAACAAAAGTGCACATTTTTAATGCTTTGAAATCTTAAGTGCTCAAATTGATATATCAGTAATATACCAACAATTCAGTTTGAATTCTTCTGTAATGAAACTGTTTAGTTAAGGAAGCTTTCAAGCAAAAATTTGGTAATTTTTAATGTCTTTCAGTTTGGATGAAAAACAGGGCTGGATTTATCCTTCTTGCCGCCTGTGGGCAGTAGTGTACTTGCCGCCCTCTCCCACACACATTCTTACTTTTGCCACAATTTGCGCCCCCCCCCCTCCCACTCCTTCCAAAAATTTGCCGCCCTGGGCAATTGCCCATAAATGCCCATGCTTTAATCCGGTCCTGATCAAAAGGAAGTTTAGTGATCCAAATTCCAAAATTGTTTGATTTTAAAGACTTTTAATTCTAATTTATTTATTTTTTTTAAACTGACTACTTCTAAATTGTACCGTTTCGCATATTTCATTTCCAAATAGTGTTTTGATAGGTATTTTCAGAATAATGAAGCTCTATCAAATTAAAATAATCATAACTTGAAGTTGTAAATAACTCATCTTTTGAACATGAAATTACTTAATTATAGATGTTTTGATGAAAAATTGTAAATGACTCGAATTTGGAACGATTTTGCTTGAAATTTATGAATTTACAGTTTTCTTCTTAACACTTGGAATAAACCATTTTTCCCCCCGAGCCTCGCACGACGTAGCACGACGGCTCATCAGCCTTGAAAAGGCAGTACCGTAATACGTAGTATAGAAGTTGTTTACTTGGAGACTTGCGACGCACGTATTCACGCACCGGTTCAGAAACTATACATACGGTCCTGAGTGTTTACCTTCGCCTAGTCAGTCGTCGCTTCAAATCTGGTTCGGACTGGATTTCTAATTCTTATCGCCAGAGGACCACAATCCCCATACCGGCCCTCAGGCAAGCGATGAGTGTAGGTTTTTTTTATTATGAAATGTTCAGATTGTATTTGATTTTCAGTTCTTTCCAAAACTTTCTTTCCAAAACTTTTGGAATCTGAATGTAATTTTTACAATCTTCGGAAATAAATATGTGCAAAATACCTGGAATCCTTTTGATTCTTTTGGAAACTTGGTGAAATATTTTTCAATCATTGTGAAATTGTGAAAAATCTTTCAAAGTCGCAAAATATGCAAATCGGGCAACCGCTTGAAAGCCGCGTGTTTTAATTCCAATTCTTTTGTGAAATTCAGTTCCAATTCTCCAACAGAGAACATTGAGCTTGAACATTTTGTTGGAGAAGTAGAAAACTGCAGAAAACCAAAACTTTGAACGCAGTCGGTTACCGATGGAGGAGTTTTGAGGCAGACATTGATAGCATCGAGTGTCCACATCCATCCTCAGCATCGAACTCTCCGCTCGGCAGAGAGAGATTCCACAATGGAAAATCACGTCTAAGCAAGAATTCTGAGGAATCACCCATCCAAGCGCTTTCCGCGCCCTCTGCACTTAACGTTCAATACCTTCACGAGTCGAGAATCATCACCCAGCTACTGATGTCTGTATATCCTGAATTTCTTAAATTTTGCGGAATAATTCTTACTTGACAACACAGTGAGCCGCAGTGAGGATGTGAACATCGTCGATGAGAGATCCACCACAGAATTGTCTCCCAGCATTAAAAAGTGCAGCAATCCAGGGCCATTCATTAGGTTGGGCATCTGATCCCCCGACTATTCGATCCGTATCAACTGTTTGTTTTCCATTTTTGGAACCACAAGAGCCTGAACTGATAGGAGCAGAAGTAGGTGTAGGAGTTGGAGGCTTGGTGGGAGGCTTAGTGGAAGGTACCGTCGGAGAAGTTGGCAATGATCCTGGGAATCCCGGTAATCCTGCTGGCAACCCTGCTGGTAACCCTGGTAACCCTGGTGAGCCTGGTGATGCTGGTGGTTCCGTTAACCAGGCAGGAGGTTTTTTGGTTGGCCAGGTTGCACTTGGCGGTTTCGAAGTAGGCTTCGCAGAAGGTGTCGCTTGAGGATCATCGTCTAAGGTTCCAGCGAATGAGGGTGCATGAGTTGGTAGAGGGGGAATTGTGTGATGTGGTGGATGAGTTGGAAGTGGAGGTGGCCATGCAGCTGCAGGCTGTGGTCGTGGTCGCATACCATCGACTTTGGCTTGGTCTTCTACTTCAGAAATCTGGTATAAGAAAAAAAAGAATTTCAGTTAACGATAAGACATTTCATTTGTGGATTTATATTCGATGCTTCATTTTCGTGAGAGAATGTTCATTGGGGTGGTCCAAACATTTTTTTCTCGAATTTCCATACCAAACGCCCGGAAGTATGTTCGAATCCACAAGTAAATGAATGCATTTTTTCAAAAAATAATATTTCGGGTCCCACCCCCCTGAAAATACGTTATGTAACTGCTGCGTAACAAGACGGTGTCAAAAATCATTAAAAAATTCTAAAATGCTTTCAAGGCTTCTCACCTGAAATCTTAAACATAGAT
>WSXT02217203.1:0-17209 GCA_011762715.2 Neuroterus valhalla | reverse complement strand
CCTTAAGGCCAGTAGAGCCTTAAGTAAACCTAATATGAAAAAAATGTTATCAAAAATGAAAAAAAAATCTTCATAGAAGTGGAGGTTTCCAGCAGTTTTGCAATATTTGTGATTCTATGTATGCATTACACTGTAAACTGAATTAAACACGTATGAAGCCAAGCGCGAAGCGCGAGGTGTAGGAAAACCCGAGCGCGTAGCGCGATGTAAATACATTATCGAGCGCGAAGCGTGAGGTCCGAATGACGCGCGCCCTAGGCGCGCTCAAACTTGTGAACGAAGCGAGCCGCGCGCACAGCGCGCCATAAGAATGTGCCCGCGCAGCGGGTAGATTTTTTTTCTCTTAGCTCTGTTTGGTTCAGAATTTGTTTAATTTTTTATGGAAATCTCATTTTTGTAAGAAAATTTTTAGTTTATAGTTTTCATGCAACAATTTATTCGGAATTTTTTTGTTTCCCGTCTTGAAAATTTTGTGGTCTATTTCATTTGAAAATTCAACTCTTTTGTTGTAAATTTGTCTGTTTAGTTTGAAGATGTAACTTTCGTTAAGAATTAATCTTTTTCAGACATAAATTGTATAATTTGATTGAAAATCAAGAAATTTGATCAAAAAGTCATGCTTTTCATTAAAAAATTAGTCTTTTTGGGTTAAATTCAGCTATTTTCAATTCAAAGGTAAATAAAGTCTTCCGAAGTTTAAATATTTATAATTACATTTTTTTAATTTAGAATTTATTTTATAAAAAATCCAATTACTAGGTTGAAAATTCATCTTTTTCATTGAAAACTAAACTATTGGGTTGGGAATTCATATATTTTGTAAAAAATTCGAATGTTAGTGGAAAATTAAAATATTGTTTTGAAGAAATATCAATTATTACATTCCACGATCAACATTCATCATTTTGGTTAAAAATTTTATATTTTGTAGAAAATTACAACTTATTTACATAAAATTCGTCTTTCCGGTATGAAAATGCAACTGTTTCGTTAAAAAATCGTCTCTTGTGGTTCCTTTACTAAAACTTCAAATTTTTTCATGAAATTCATCTTTTTAATTAAAATTCATTTATTTGGTTTACAATTTTTCTCTTATGTTAAAAATTAAAAACTTTTCCAATTAAAAATTTCTGTACTTTGTTAAGAATTCAGTTTTTTCTTTTCAATATTTAACTGTTCGTTTTGAGTTCATCCTTCTAGTTGGAAATTCAACTGTTCTTTAAAAGAAATTGGTCTTTACGGCGTGAAAATGCAAATAGTTGTAGGAAAATTCGTTCTTTGTTGTTGAATTCGACTTCCAGTTATCTTTTATTGAATGTTCATCTTTTTGGTTAAAAATTCATCCTTTTGGATGGAGATTCGAATCTTCTTTTGAAAATTAAATTTTTTCAGTTGGAAATTGTTTTATTTTGTTAAAAATTTAGTTTTTGGTTTGAAGCTATTTGGCTAAGAATTTTTATATTTTGTTAAAAATTCAACTTTATGGCACAAAATGCACTTTATGTTTTATAAATACTTTTCTAAAAATCTTTCTTTCTTGAAAATTTGTCTTATTTATTAGAAGATGTAACTCTGATTGAAAATAATCTTCATTGGTTTTCGATTCAATGTTTTCTGCTAGAAAATTCAACATTTTTGTTTAAAAGTCATCCATTTTGTTTATAAATTGTTTTGGGATAGACTAAGCTGTTTTCAATTTAAGATACAAATCTTTTTGCAGTTAGAATATCCATGATTTCATTTTTTATCAAGAATTTGTCTTCATTTTATTGGAAATTTAATCGCTTGATTGAAAATGGGATTTTTTTACAAGTGTCAACTATTCAATTTTTCTTTCAGAATTCGTCTTATCCCGTTGGGAATTCTTAAACTTGATGGAAAATTCAACCATTTGGAGGATATTATTTTTCCTTTCTTGACTGAAAAACCTTTAATGGTTAAAAATTCGTCTTTTTTATTTAAAATTCAATTGCTTGGTTCAAAATAATGCATGAATTGGATTTTAAATTACACTCTTTTTAGAAATTTATTTTCATGGATAAAAAATTGATTTATTTTGTTAATAAGTCATCCTTTTTAGTTGAAAATTCATCTTTTCTTATTGAAACTGGAATAACTTGGTTAAAATTCCTCTTCGAAATCAAATTTCACTGTTGTGTTTAAGAATAAAATCTCCTTTAGTTAAAAAATGAACTATTTTATTTTTAATTCAGAATTCGTCTTCTGAGTTGAAAATTCAACGCTTTTATTTGAATTTATCTTTATTGATTCGAAATACAACATATTTCTTGAAGAATAAAATTTTTTTTTGAGGAAGAAGCCATTTTCTTAGAAATCCAACTACTTGGGCTAGGAAAATAAAATTTCTAATAATTTATGTCTCTAGTTGAAAAATGAACTATATAACTGTATGAGTGAGAATTAAATAAATTGGAAGAAAATTTATTTGTTCATTAGTAAATCTCTCATAGTTGTCAATTTTAATAAAAACAGGGCTCGACATGTTTAAAATTGAACACTACACAAATTCGATTCAAAATGGAAATGGAATTTTCAACAAACATTTGAATTTACAACCAAATTGTTAAAATTTCTAAAAAATAATAAATTTCTTAATTAAACAGATGTACGATTAATCGTAAAACTTCTTTTTAACAGAAAATGAAAATTATCAGTGACGGAAGCAAAAGTTGATATTTCTACTAAAAAAAGATTTTGATTTTAATTTAAAACAAATTTGAATCAACCAAACTCGTCGAATTTTCAATAAAATAACAGTTCTATTCTTAAACAACAATAACGTATTTTCTAGAAAACATTCTTATTATTCACATGGAAATATAAATTTTCAACCCAAAAATACAAATTTTAAAAAAGCGGACTTCTTAACGAAATTTTTGACCTATTAACCAAGATAAATGTTTATCCAAGAAAAAACGAGAAAAATCGAATGGAATAATCAAAATTTTCAATTCAAAAAATAAATTTTGAACAAAAAAGGGAACACTTAACAAAATATTTCAGTTCGAACCAAACAGAAGAATTTTCTACAGAAATAGTAGAGTGTCAACCCAAAAAGAAGAATTTTCAACAAAAGAGTTGATTTTTCAACCAAGAAATGTTTTTCAGTAAAAGAAATTTTTTAAGTCAACAATTTTGATCAATTTCAGCCCAAGGAGGCAAGTTATCAATGGAAATTATAATAGTTGCTACTTCAACAAACAAAATCTTCAACATAACATTGGAATTCGAGCCACAAAAAAAAATGAATTTTCAACTAAAAAGAGGCCAATGCTGACTGAAAAATGGAATAGTCGAGATTTCAAAACCGAAAATTGGTTGTCAAAATAGAAGTGGAATCTAAAATGGACGGAATGAATTTGTCATCAAATGGTTGAATATTCAACAAAAAATTCTAATTATACTACTTGGTATTTCAACCAATGCAAATTTTTTATTTTGAATTGTAAATATCTGAATTCAACCAAAAACGACGAATATCCAACAAAACAGTGGCATTTACAAACAACAATAATGAATTTTGGACAAACTAGTTGAATTTTAAACAAAAAAGTCAATCTTCAACCAAATGGTAGGATTTTCTGAGAGAAGAGAATTTCAAAGACAAAAGGAAAATGTCGTCCAACAAGGATGTTTTTCATACAATTTGTTACATTTTCAAACAAAGTCTATTTTTTAGTCAAAAATAGAGGAAAATGTAATAAGATTGTTGCATTTTCAACTTAGAACCTTCAATTTTTAACCGAAAAGGAAACAGTAAACATTTTCAATGCAGGAAATTTTTTTTTTTTTTAACTGAATTCTCAACGAAAAATTTCATTTTGTACTAAATAGTAGTTTTCTACAAAGATAGGTAATTTGCTAACCAAGAAATGTTTTTTAGTCAAGAAAAATGAAAAGAGTCAAGAAATCCGATCAATTTAACAGTGGAATTTAAGGCCAAAAAGATGAATTCTTAACTAAAATAGGCAAATGCAGACTAAAAATTGAATAGGCGACATTTCTAAAATGAAAATTGGTTGTCAGAATAAAAGTAAAATTTTAAATGGAAGAAATGAATTTGTCATCAAATGTATGAATTTTCAACAAAAATTTTTTATTCTTAATGAGAAGAGACAAATTTCTGAAAAAAAAAAGATTACAAAGCAAAAAAAAAGGAAATTTCGTCCACCAAGGATGTTTTTCAACCAATTTGTTACATTTCAACCAAAGCCTGTTTTTTAGTCAAAAATGAAGAAAAAACCTTATAAAATTGTTGCGTTTCCAACTAAAAATTTTTTATTTTAAACCGAAAATGATACAGTAGACATTTTTGAAAAAGGAAATTATTTTTTTACGAAAAAAAAAACTAAATTCTCAACGAAAAATTTCATTTTTAACCGAAAAGATGATTTCACAACTCAGAAAAACGACTTTTGAGAAAGAAAAGAGTTGATTTTTTAACCAACAAATTTTTAATCAACAAATTTGATAAATTTAAACCCAAAGAGGCGAGTTATTAATGAAAAATACGATAGTTGCTATTTCAACAATCAAAATTATCAACATAACAGTGGAATTTCAGACCAAAAAGATTAATATTCAACTAAAATAAGCAAATGCTGACTGAAAATGGAATAGTCGACACTTCAAAAACGAAAATTGGTTGTCAAAATAAAAGTGTATTTTGAAATGGAAGAAATGAATTTTTCATCAAATGGTTGAATTATCAACAAAACGTTGCATTTACAAGCTACAATGATGAATTCCGAACGGAATAGTTGAATTTTGAACAAAAAATTTTTCAATTTTTAACCAAGGAAGATTTTTTAGTTAAAAAAAATCCTGATAAGATTGTTGCATTTTCAATTTAAAGCGTTTAATTCCTAACCGTTAATGGAACTTTTTGATTAAGGAAATAATTCTTTCACAGAAGAAGAAAATGAATCCTCAACAAAAAATTTCATTTCAAACCAAATAGTCGAGTTTTCTACAAAAAGTTTTTTTTTCAATTCAGAAAAAAGACTTTTCAACAAAAAAGTGGATTTTTCAACCAAAAAAGATTCAAGTTAAAAAAAATGTTATATAAGAGTTCCATCTTGATAACTCTAACAGTAACATAACATTACAACAATCTGTTACAAAGAAAGGAAGGTTTTTTGGAATAAAAACGACTGTTTTGCTTTTTCGAACGAATAAGTGGCACTGCATTTACTTTCAAAAGATTAATAATAAATACACATTAATAAACTAATAAAGTATCGACGCATAACCATTCCTAACTTCACGCATTTGCAGATTCGTCTATAAATACAACGAAAAGACGTCGTCTTCTCCCGAATAAAGTAGTATACAAAATATCATATGTATATCAACAGTTTAAAGAATCCTCCGTATTTTCTAGAATCTTTATAATATTTATTATTATTATTATTATTATAACAGTATAACCATTTCTTCCTCTCATTCAAGAATCACAACTTGCACACAACCACAGCACTCACTTACATTTTGTATTTGCAATAATTAACATACCCACCAATAAGGAAACATCAAATAAAAGAAAACTGTTCCTTTTTTGGGTAACTGCTGCAAACTACTAGCTTATCACAAACGAATTTCTAAATCCAAATTTTGGTGTTAAAAAAAAAGAAAAAAAACTCATACATTTCGCTTTCCATTCTAAACGAGCTTCTCTCAATACTGCTGTTTTTTTTTTTTTTTAGAATTTCACAAGATTTTTCCACGTAAATATATAGTTCTGTGTATAAACTTCTTTTTCAAAGTCCGAAAGCTGAAATTCAATCGATCTTTTGAAAAAATAAATTCTTTTTTGTCGATCAGGTAAAGTCACAAATAAAAAAATAAACAACTTTTGGTCTTGGAATAAAGAATTGATACTTTTGAATTAAAGTTACGCAAAAAAATTCTGCAACATGATTTCAGGACAAAAATATAAATTCGAAAAATACAAGTCTGGAACGATCGCATGAAAAAATGTTCAAACTATGTCTTCAGATTAGAAAAACGTCTTGACGTTTCCTTTACAGAAGAGTCCTACCAAAAAATTTCTCAATTTTTAGAAACTTTGATACACAATGAGAAAATGCTTGAAAAAATTGGGAAATTTTTTCATGAGGACAAATGCGAATGTCTTTTGGCGTGAAAAGGAAATGCTTATTTGTGCGAAAATATGAAAATTTACAACTATGGTACAAAAATGTATATCGAAGTAGTATTACAACGAAATCATTATTTCCCAAGATGAAGGCACTTTTTACAGACGGAGTGAAAATTGCATTTTGCTTTTAACAAAATAATCATCGCTTCTTTGGCAAATTGAAAACACAAAGCATTTTTCATTATTATTCTTGTGAATTTCAATTTAGCAGTTTTTGCACCCATGCTATGCGAGCCCGAAGCCGCTCTGCTTAGCTATTCTCAATTCGTGGGTCTCCCTCGCCTATTGGAGTTCCTCGAACGGCTGTTTGATTAAAAGCAAAATGTTTCGCAATTGAACAAACTATTCATAATTCTTAGTATTTGCTTTCGCGCCCAGGAATTAAATCCAATTATCTGGAAATAGAGCACAAAAAAATCCTCTCATCGAATTGCGAATAGAAGATCAAATTTTTATGCCTAATTCTGTTTGTCAATAAAACAAATTTTGCACCAACTCTAAGGCATGTAGCTTTTGTTCTTTTTCTAATAAGAAAAAAGCTACTCTTTTAAGGTCACTTGGAAAATCCTATGAAACAATTCCTAATTTATTAACCATTCAACATCGCTGATTAAATACAATTCATCACTTTTATTCCTTCTATAGTGATAACAACGATCGACGCAATTTTTTATTCATACCTCAATCAAATTGTTACTTATTATTCCAAACATAAATTTTCTGTCTTTCACAAGTTTCACTCTCGAGATTCACTTTTGTTTTTTGTGGCGGCTCGAACTTTAACTCGAAAATCCTCTCATAAATAATTGTTTCAAAAAATCTATAATAAACAATTTATTCATGATATTGTGTATATATTCTTCTTCTGATAATTTTATTTGCCGATTGAAATTGTCGGTTCATTTTCGTTTTTGGAATTTATATTTGAAATTTTTAAATTAAATTCAGGTCAGAAATTTGCGATCTCGAGCCGCCACAAAAGGCGAATAAAAACATTCAGCGTCATTCATCATCAGTCTTTCAAAAATTTCGTCAATTTTCACCAGAAAAATCGAAATTATAATTGAATCTGGTTTCGGTTTAGGAATGAGATCAATTTTGAAGGATTTATTTATCCAAAATAGAAATTGCACAATCATCAAAAAAGAGTTGAATTATTCCAAAATCTCCTGTCTTGCAGACAAAACTCATCGTTCTGATTCCGAAACCCAAACAAAATAAAATAACTTTTCAAATTTCTGAATATGTTCTAAACTATACAACAATTTTCTTAGAGCCTTTAGAAACTTTTCTTTCTAAATCCAGCACGATTTATTTTTTTTCCTCCCATCAGGTAGGATAATGAGATTTCAGAAGCCCCAAAAATATTTTCTAAAAATTGATCCTATTTCGGGCAAAGCAGAATGGATTAATGAACAATAAATGAGAAAGTACTTCCTTTCATATTCTAATTTCAAGAGACTGAAAATTCAGTTGTCAATGAGGGGTTAAACTGCTAGACATTTTGATAAAGAGCATAAATGCAAGAATTCAAAACAATAAACTAATTCAAATAATTAAATAATTCAAAATAATTCTATTGATTTTAAAAGAACTGATAGAATTCACATCAATTTTACGAATTCATAAGAATTGACGTTATTTTATAAAAGTTTCAGATCATTCTGAAGTGAATTGGATAAATCCTTATAATTTTCATAAATTTAATTAAAATTAGAAGAAATGGTACGCACATAGGAGAATTTGAAGGATTGAAGAAACTTTTAGTGAATTGAAAACAAAACTCCAGAAGCGATCAGGAGCAAAAAATTGGAGAAATGCTCAGAATTTTCAATAAATTTGAATAAATGCGACGCATGAACAGAAATTCAACAGAATTCAAGTAAACTCAACTGAGCTTGATACTTGGCTTCGTCAATTTTTATTTCCGAAATGAAAAGAATTTGAATTCCGCGGGTTGACCTCAAAATTGAAGTGCACAGATGGGTAAGACTGGCGGGAAATTTAAATCTGAACATCACCTCTTCATTGTTGGTTTTAGAAACCTAAATTGAGAATAAAATTATATCAATCTTATTTTCAGCCACTACCAGATTATATAAACATTTCTAAATTGGGAGAAATGAAACAAATGTAGAGCTCAGAAAATTGAAAGAAAATGCTTAGCATTTCCAGTGAATTCGGAAAAATGTAAAGAATTAACGAGGATTCGAAATAATTCAAGTAAACTAAACTGAGCCTGATACTCGGCTTCGTCAATTTTTATGTCCGAAATGAAAAGAATCTGAATTTCGCGGGTTAACCTCAAAATTAAAGTGCACAGATGAGTCTGACTGGCGGGAAATTTGAATCTGAACATCGCCTCTTCATTTATGAAGCTAGAAACCCAAATTGAGATCGAAATTATATCAATATTATTTTTAGCCACTATCAGATTATTTAAACATTTCTAAATTGGGAAAAATGAAACAAATGTAGAGCTCAGAAAATTGAAAGAAAATGCTTAGCATCTCCAATGAATTCGGAGAAATGTAAAGAATTAACGAGGATTCGAAAGAATTCAAGTAAACTCAACTGAGCTTGATACTTGGCTTCGTCAATTTTTATTTCCGAAATGAAAAGAATTTGAATTCCGCGGGTTGACCTCAAAATTGAAGTGCACAGATGGGTCTGACTGGCGGGAAATTTGAAGCTGAAGATTGGTTTTTCAATTAGTAATTTTAAAGTAATTTTAATCTATCTATTCGAGAGAAATCGAATAATTCACAAGAATTTACCACTATTTAACAAATTCGCTTGAATTCAGTAGCATTGAAATTAGTTTATAAAAGTACATCTTTATCCCAACAATTGAATATATTTTAGGCATTATAAAAAACTTCATTGAATTCAGTGACGATGAAATCAACTTAGAACAATCTATCGAATTAAAGAAAACTTTAGTAAATTCAAAACAATCCAAAAGTATCCAGACAAATTCACAAAACTTCAAGTCAACCGCAGGAATTTGAAAAGATTCAACCAAGAGTAAGAATCCAAACAAAAAAACTTCCAGTGAATTCCAAAGAATTTAAAGAATTAATAAAGATTCGATTGGAGACACTTGAATATAAATAAATTCAGAAGAATTCAAATCAATTCAGAACTCAAGTCAATGAATTTGTAAATTGAAATATGGACAAGAATCTATTTGAATTCAAAAAAATTGAAGTAAATTGGAAAGAACTCTTGTCAATTCAACTGAGCCTAATAAATAATTGAATGAGTCACCGACTTTTGATTTTTTAATTTGGCATTTTCAAGTAATTGAAATCAATCGATTCGAAAGAATTAATGTAAATTCAAAAGCAGGTTCACACTCAAATTTGGTAACAATTATCCCCGCATATCAATAATTTTTCAAATAAGAAGAATTTGGACCTAAAAATAAAGGTTTATCCCAGATGGTTCCGACTGGCGCCAAATTTGAAAATCGGAATCGTCTTTCTCATTATTGAAGCTAGAAATTCAAATTAAAAATATATCCATCCCATTTTCAGTCTCTACCCGATTATCCGATGATTTTGAAATCGTCGAAAAGTCTGGGAAGCTTCCGGATTCTGAAATCGTGCTGGATGGAGTACCTCCCGAATTTCGGACCCGAGCTTCACAAAGAAATGAGTCATCATAACATCATTTCCCAGAGAAGGCCCTCCTTAATTTCTTTATTCTTAAAACAAGAAGAATTTGAGTTTTGCAGGTCAATCTCAAAATTAAAGTTGCCAGATGATTTGACGCCAAATTTAAAAATCGGAACTGTGTCTTTCCTCATTTTTGAAGCTAGAAACTCAAATTAAAAATATATCCATCCTATTTTCAGTCTCTACCCGATTATCTAATGATTTTCGAATTGACGAAAGGTCTGGGAAATAGCTTCTGGATTCTGAAAGCGCCCTGGAGTGGTGGAGAACCTCCCGATATCGGTTATCGTAGCCGAGTTTTACAAAGAAATGAGTCATCATAACTTCATTTCCCAGAGAACGATGTGCGCGTCGTTGCTGTTGGGATCCTTAAAAGTAATTTTCTGATTCTTATCACTCTGAGAATTCATCTGCCTCCAATTGACATAACCCCTGCCTCCCATCAGCGTCAAAACCGTCCTTTTTGGTTGATCCTGGATTGAAGTTTTTCCGCCTTTTTTCCCACTGTTCCCATTGTTCCCCTTGTTCTTTTCATTGGTGGGCGTCGAGGTCGCTTTGACGTCCCTCGGCGACTCCTTGCTCTCATTCCTCACCTCGTAAGGACCATTTCTGCTCGCCGTGCTGCTATTCCTTGACAATCTCCCCGCCTTTAGACTCAAATTCTCCTCCGAACCCGAGGAAGTGTAGAGAGAACTGGCATGCGAATCCACGGACCAATTCGAGAGATCCAAGGACCTCGGTCTCGTGATTTTCATCTGGAGTCTGCGATCCAGGGTGCTGACTTTGTTCGGAATCGCTGCAAGTTCCGGATCACTTCTCCTCATAGTTTCATAGACTGGATCGATCCCGGAATTGTTCTCGTTCTCGTAATCCTTCACGTACATCAACTCCCCGTAGAGGCCATAAACATCGCAGTTTTCACCAGAGCTCTGGGAACTGGAAGTGGAGCTGGACAAAAATCCGCCGGTGCATCCCAAGCCACGGGGAAGAGTCTTGGAACCTCGGAATTCGTTCTCACGACTGCGAAGTTTCCGTCGAAGCATCACGGGACTTTCGGCAAGTTGGTGACGGAGTTTGACGACGTTGGAAGAGTCCAGAGGTTTGTCCTTTCGTTGGCTAGTGGATTCGGGAGTTGACGTTGAGCGATGAGCAGGTAGAGTTTCGTCAATTTCTTTTGGACAGACGAGACTCTTGGTGTTTTGAATCGCGAGGAGGAAAGTGATTGGTCCAAAATGGGCGTGATAAGAAATGTTGACGCGACCGGAGATGATGGGAACTCCTTCAAGACGAGGTAGGGGAATCGTGAGACTAATGCCGACGTTCGTTCCGACCCATAGGAGACCTTTACAGGCCATGAGGGAAGTCACGGAGACGGAGGTTTGGTTGTTGTTCAGATTGTCGCCGCAGGAATTCGAGGAGGCGGATTTCGTGACTCGAAGAACGTTCGAGGCGATATTTATGTCCTGGAGATGTTTGAAGGTTTCCGTATGGTACAAGCAAACAGTGCTCGAGTTCTTCAGAGCCACCCAGAGTCCAACTCCCGAATGCGCCATGAGATTCACACTTCCAACGTGTTCGTGCTGAACGCTGAAATTCTTAGCGACCTCTCCAGTGAGTGCGTTCAGAACCCAGACTTTTTTCCCACAAGCTGCATAAACTGACGAGTTGATGGGCATTAGACAAGAGGTTGGTTCGTTTCCGAGTTGGACAATGAGAGGATCACGAAGATGCCAAGTTCCGTCAGCTTGTCTTCTGAACATGAGTAAAGATCCGGTCCCAAGAGCAACAAACACGTTATCGTAATGGTACTTGATTTGAATTACGGGACCGGAAACTGCGTAGCTTCCAAGTTCCTCGTGCTTCTCAGGTTCCGAGGCGTGATAGATGATTATTTTTCTCGAATCGGTCCCCATCCAGACTAAATCGGAAGCAAGGTTTGATGTCTCCCCGAGGATTCCTTTAACAAAGTCCATTGCAGCGACCCTCGTTTCAAAAAGATCGAAAGTTGAGACTTGTTTCAGGGATGTTGAAGATGCGGTTGTTGACTGGTTGAAAATCGTCACATGACTTGAGACTCCGTCTCCGGTACAGATCCAGAGGTAATTTTGATGTCGGCCTCGTCTTCTGGTTGGTCGGGGATTCTGGGTTGTATAGTAACAGCCGCAACGGACCTGAAAAATGAATTGAAGAGGTGAGATTAAAAGATATTAATATTGCACGGAATATTTGCGAGAATTGGTGACATTTCACGATAGTTTTTTGAGAAATTGATTTGATTGGACTAATCAGGGGCTATTTCACCTAGAGTTTGATAAGCCCTTAAATACAAAAGAAACGAAATTCATGAATATTGAATCGTTTGTGAGGCAAGCAATGAAGTTAGTTAAATGCAGGGAAAGTCGATGAATATTTTTTTAGAGATCACAGCGGTTCAGCAGTTCAATTATAGGCAAAGAGGCATTTTTTATGAAAAAAGAGGATTAAAAAGGAATTCCATTGATAATTTTTACTTATTATTTGGTGGGATTTGGATCCGAATTGGTTATGATGCATCTGTTTGCTTCAAGATAATTCTGTTGTGGTTAAGGATCCACCTGCTTGTTAAAAATCTGTCTTTTTTCTTTAAATTCAACTATTTTTCTTTTGAAATTGAAATCTTTATTAGTAGAAATATCAACAATGCCATTTCCCATTGAGAAATCAATTTTGAAAAGAATACTCAAATTTTCAATCATTTTCATTATCATATCATTATTATCATATAATTTTTTTACAAAAATTGGATCAGTTCCGCTTACAATTAAAAAAACAACAAATTTCAATAACAAAAAAAAAGGATTTTCAAGATAATAGTACATTTTTCAACCAATGTGATGAATTTACAACTAAAAAGATAAATATTCAACTTGAGCACTTCAATTTTCAACCATAAAGCTGAATATTCAAACAAGAAGTTTAATTTTCAAATAGAAAGAATCATTTTCTAAGGAAAAAAACAATGTTTCAACAAAATGGTCGAATTTTGAATTCAAAAAATAATTATTTTGAACCAAAAATAGAACAGTAACTGAAGGAGTTGAGTAGACCTTCAATTGTTAACCGTAAAGAAGAATTTTTTGAGAAGAATTTCCTGAGTTCCTGAGGAAAAGATAACTTTCTACCAAAAAATGAATTTTTCAACAAAATATGTGAGTTGTAACCGAAATGATTCAATTCCAAATTCAAAGACAAATTTTCATCCAAATTGTTGAATTTTTAACCAGAAGAGATCAATTTTACACTGAGGATAAAAAAGTTAAATTTTCAGTTGAAAAAAATGATTTTCAATCGAACTGATGAGTTTTTAAGTAAAATTATAAATCGTGAACATGAAGAAATGTATTTTATGTGAAAAAGATTAATTTTTAACAAGAAAGGCGAATTTTCCACGAAGCTTGTAATTCTTTAAGAAATAGTTTAATTTTCAAATTCAAAAATCAATGTTCAACTGTACACTTGAATTTTCACCAATAAAAGATTAATTGATTTTTAACAAAGAAGTTATAATTCCAACCAGAGGTGGATGTTGAATCGAAATAATGCAACTTTAACTGAAAGATTCAACTCTCAATAAAAAAGCTTGAATTTTGAACGAGTAGTTGAATTTTAAACTAAAAAATGATGAATTGAATGTTTGGGCTATCATCAATTTGATTATCAAATTTAGGTCAGCTGAAAAAATCTCACAGAGCAACAAATTTGCAAAACGTCTTTCTTATAATGGAAAAAAATTCTTCCTCTCATGAAGTATCTCATACCAGTCATAGGATTGTTGCATGTTGAAATATATTTGAATAATGCAACCCCCTTCCCACTGCTGCACTCAGAAAGATGTTCAACAGGAGTATTTTTGAAATTCGCGCATTAACATGGACGCTTGCGCATGCGTTCCTGAAAATTGTAGGCCAGGGCCGAAAAATCAAATGACGAGTGGGTTTTTACAAATTTGCTGTAAGTATTTATTATTGTTTATTGGTAAACAAGTGAAAAATAACAATTTTTTTTCTCCAAAATTTTGGACAAAAAATTGATCCAAATTTCTGTTTGTTAATTATAAATTAATTTTATAGTTTGGTATTTTAGATCAAAGGTTCCTCAAAAAAAAATTTTGAATTTTTCGGTTCAATAATTCGTGAGAACTTGAGAAACAATTTTTTTCAAAAATTTTTGACTAAAAATTGATTCAAATTCCTGTTTGTTCATTATAAATTAATTTTATAGTCTGGTATTTTAGATCAAAGGTTCCTCTAATTTTTTAAATATAATTTTGAATTTTTAGTGTCAATAATTCGTGAAAACTTGAGAAAAATTTTTTTTTCAAAAATTTTTGACAAAAAATTGATTCAAATTTCTGTTTGTATATAATGAATTATTTTTATGGTTTGGTATTTTAGATCAAAGGTTCCTTTAATTTTTGAAAAACATTTTTTAATTTTTGGGTTCAATAATTCGTGAGAATTCGAGAAACAATTTTTTTCCAACATTTTTGACAAAAAATTGATTTGAATGTCTGTTTGTTATTATTAAATTAATTTTATGGCTTGGTATTTAAGATCGAAGGTTCCTTTAATTTTTTAAATATAATTTTGAATTTTTAGTGCCAATAATTCTTGAGAATTATTTTTTCAAAAATTTCTGACAAAAAATTGATTCGAATTTCTGTTTGTTATGAATAAATTAACTTTATGGTTTTGTATTTTAAATCAAAGGTTCCTTCAATTTTCGAAACACAATTTTGAATTTTTAGTGTCAAATTTTTCTGGAAATTTGGGGAGCCAATTTTTTCCCCAAAAATGTTTGAAAAAAAATTCTCTTTCAAATTTTCACGAATTATTGACACTGAAAATTCCAAATTGTATTTAAAAAATTGAAGAAACCTTGGTTTTCAAATACCAAACCATAAAATTTATTTACTGATACCAAACAGAAATTCGAATCAATTTTTTGTCAAAAATTTTTGAAAACAAAATTGTCCCTCAAATTCTCACGAATTATTGACACTCAAAATTCAAAATTATGTTTTAAAAATTAGAGGGACTCTTGATCTGAAATACCAACCATAAAATTAATCTATTGATAAAAAACAGAAATTCCAATCAATTTTTTGTCAAAAATGTTTGAAAAATAAAATTGTTTCTCAAATTCTCATGTTATTATTGGCAATAAAAATTCAAACTTGTGTTTCAAAAATTGAAGGAAGCTTTGATCTAAAATACCAAACCATAAAATCCATTTATTCATAACAAACAGAAATTCGAATCAATTTTTTGTCAAAAATATTGGAAAACCTCGTTTCTAAAGAACTCTTGAATATTAAACCTAAAAATACAAAATTGCATTCCAAAAATTGGAGGACCTTTGGTCTAAAATACGCGATAATAAAATTTAAATTATTATATAATTGTTTTAAACATAACTTCAGAATGTCAACACTAATTGTGAATTTGACATACAGTTTGGGGTTCAAATTTCCATTAAGGTATGTAACTTAACACACCTGCATCATGCGATACCTGTAAAAGTTATTTTCATTCCTTCAACAATAAACAACAATAAATACGTACGGCCAATTTGTAAAAAACCACTCGTCACTTGATTTTTTGGCCCTGGCCTAGAATTTGCACGAACGCATGCGCGAGCGTCCATGTTAATGCGCGCATTTCAAAAATACTCTTGTTGAACATCTTTCTGAGTGCAGCATTTGGAAGGGGGTTGAATTCTTCAATTATATTTTAACATGCAACAATCCTATGACCGGTATAAGATGGACCTTACTGTAGATATATTCAAATATTTTGAGAATCAGATTAAAGGAACGTTACATTCTTCAAATCAAATGATAAGATATATTTTTGATCCATAAAAAGAAAGCGGTCATTTTACTAATTTTTTCGGTAGAATGTTTATTGTCTAGGTTGAGTCGAATAAATTCCCGGTTTTTAAATTAAATTCACGGTCATATATTCACGAGACAAATATTTCTTTTGTGAAATGTTAACTAAGAAATTATTCCTGGCCATGAATTCTTCCTTGGTCGAAAATTCTCCTCTCTGGTCTAAAAACTCTTCTTTCTTCGTTACAAATTGAATTATTCTGTTGATAATTCCACAATTTTATTAGAAATTTATCCTTTTTGGTTGAAAATTTGCCTCCTTGAGTTGGACACTAAACTATTTTGTCTAAAATCCAACAATTTAGTTGAAAGTTAAACTTCTTTATTTAAAATGATTATTTTTGTTGTTGTTGTTGTTGAAGATTCATCTTACTTCGGTTTGGTGTTGCGACTGGTAAACAGGCTGCGAGCTGACAAAAAGTGGCATTTTCGTCGAGGGCCTCTGCTCCTGTTCCGGAACTTCCCAAGAAGGCGAATTGTTGGGATCAAGAGCCAACTGAGCAAGTCTCAATTCTGTGACCCAATCTTTCTTCACGAGAGGATTATCCGTCTGGAAAGTGTACATCTGTCCCTGCTTTGTCATCAACTGGAGACAACAACTATCAGCCCAAACCATGTCCTCGTCTTTCTGCTGAATCGAGGATTGGATGGTCTGCAAAATATTTTTCGTTGTCTCCAAAGTCATACCCTGAAAATGAGAGAAGAATTAAATACTTCTGTAGCCGCGGAATCTAAAATTCATTTGAATTCAAGATAAGAACGATCAATTTTCAACCAAAAATATAATAGTTGAAATTGATGTTCAAAAAATTGGTTCTCAACAAAAACGATTGGATCTATTGGGTTCGAAATTCAAATATTTTGGTTCAAAATTTTACTACTTGGTTGGGAGTTGAACCATTTTTTTGAAAATTCATTTTTTTAAGATTTATCTCTGATTTTGAAGAATTCATTTCATATTTCGTTAAAAATTGATTCTTTCAATCGAAAATTTAACTGTTTCGTTTTTGATTTGAAATTTATATTTTTTCTACTTGAAAATTAAAATATTGAGCTGAAAATCTATGTACATTGTTGAGTATTTTTTGGTAGGAAATGAATCTTCTATCATGTTTGAAAGGACTTAAAGATAATAAAAAAGGAAGACTGTAAACATGATTTTTATAACTAAGAAAGTAACTACTAAATTTTTGGTTGAAAGATGATATTTCAAGTAGAAAATTTATCTCTTCTAGTTGAAAATTTGTGTTTTTTGATATTAAGTTAATTTTCTTGATAGAAATTTCATCCATCTTTGAATGGAAATACAACTGTTCGTTTGATAATTAATCTTTTGGAGTTATTATTATTATTATTATACCATTAAGCCAAATCCCTTTCGGGGTAAGCGAAACTCGTTGCGTTTTATCATTGCAA